>DWME01005848.1:0-14368 GCA_018244795.1 Parelbella ahira ahira | reverse complement strand
ATAATCGTCCCATTTGTCATTCCACTGTTGAAATATGGGTCTCCTCTTAAATTGAGGGTTAAGGCCATAGTCTGCCAAGCTGTCCAAGTGTGGGTTGGCAGACTTCACACACGTTAGAAATTATTTTTCTTGTAAATTCTAAAGTGTGCAGGTTTCCTCGCGATGTTTTCCTTCACCGTTAGCAACTGATATTTAAACTTAAAACGCACTTTTGTAAAGAGGTGCGCGCCATGGATTTGAAACCAGCACCACCCCCGTGAGAATCTGAATTCTTAACCACTAGGCTATCACTGCTATATAGAAAGACCACAACAAACTTTGTTTTACTACGCAAACTACCTGTGATCATTCAAAGTCTTCTGAGCCCAATTACTTGCCCCCTTGATGTTGTCATAGTTTTCGCAATAGAAACAGTAGTTGTCAGCAAGTTCCCTTCGCACTATTGACTCCTCTAAATATGCATTCACACTTTCTGCATACTTTGACTTAAATTCCTGAACACATAATGCTACCCTCTGAATAGATATTTGGCCTGAAAAATAAATCGGTTAATTAATTTTTTTCATCAGTTTTGGCTATCTAGCAATATATAGTCACTGGTGCTTACAGTATCTATGATGTCAGTATGATTCACGCTTCTAATAACTGAAAGTGTACCCAGAGGAATGTGGTACACTTCCACATTTCACCAGTAACGTTTTACGTCCCTTGGAATGGGTGATAAGTCTTTAGCTATGCACTAGACACAGAGACTGAGCCATTACTAGAAATTTCTACTAGTAAATCCTATATTACAGTACTCAACTCTGTGTTCAGATCCAGGATTTCTCAATATGCAACTGCATTTTGCAAACACTTGTTGATAGGCAGGCAGTGCTAGAAAGTTTTAATACTCTGCATATTATTAGTCCTAAGTGTGGTTGGTGCCAACAGAAATAGGTAAATACTTTTCATTTAATGGGCTTACCCCCTAATCCAAGGAATGTATATCATAACAGTTGAAACAATTACAAATTACAAGTGTGAGGATCACAGGTGTGATGTTATACTTATTATTAAAAGTTAATTTATGTCCCTACACAATAATTTTATATCTTCTTACACTAGATAACAGGAAGACACCTTGAGAAATACAACAAATGAAGGTAAACATAGCTTACCAAAATGAAACCATGGTGACAAATTACTCAATGCATCCTGGGTGGGATCATTCCTCTTGGTAGAGAACACCTTCAGTCTCTTATCCAAAAAATTCTTCAGTGTTTTCATTGCCTCATCATAGCCCGGACCAGCCCACTCTATAGGTCCTACAGATTTGTCAGCTTCTCGCGATTCTATAGCTTCATCCCAATCGATAGGCTGAAATCTCATTTTCGTATCAACAAATTTTGTATCTCAAATCTTCATATCATCTAAAGAAATTTTGACAAAGAGCGTTAATGTGATTTCAGGTGTATATATGTTACAGAAGTCGTAAATATATGTTGCCCAGCAATCTTAATTTATATAATAGGATTGTAGTATACATTCAGGTGATACAGTTGTCTGAAGTCTGCCAACCCACACTTGGCTAAGGTGGCAACTGGAGACTATGGTCTTAATATTCTCATTCAGAGAGGAGACTGTTATCCAACATTGGAACGATAAAAGGGTCAAAAAAAAAGTATCTCTATTTCATGATTATAGTAAAAATATACTTACCAAATATTTTAATTCATGAAAAGCTCTATGTTATAAAAAAGAATAATTAAACATCATGTTAAAAATTCTTATCATTCAACAAGAACATCAGATACTGCAGTGTTTATCATAACATTGAAGTTGATGCTTATCTCATAATGAAATGGATCAAGGCCATAGTCTGTCATGCTGAACATGACCAAATTAGTAAATTTACGTCTCAGAAAACATTATTAAGGACGCTGAGCAGATTACCTAAAGATATTTTCTTCTCTGTTATAGAAAATCACATTTTATCATTAAACCCTCCATAAATCATCGTATATTCAAAGGTACTAAACTTAATGGTTATACCTAATGAAATCTAAACCTATTGTTAAATGACAGTTTGTCATTTTTTATCAAACACCTGACATGAGTCAGTGTCTATCTACTGTTTTATAGTGAACATCTCAGAAATCTATTTGCTTAATGAAGCCATGAAGTCCAGTTTTCATGAAAAATTGTCAAAATCTGTGGGCCGGCTTACTTTAAAGAATATTATTGGTATATATGCATTGATAGCATTTTATTTATGGTTGTCTTTATACATTACCTCGGGTTCAAACTTGCTTGTGTGTGGATGTTTGATAACTGGTGGGAACTCTGTTAAGTATTCTGGAAGTTTAGAGTTTATTTTATTTCTAATAGTTCTGGCTGAGTATTCCTGTTTGTCCGAAGCAACCCAGCATGGGACCACATTGTGCGCATCTACCTGAAATTTTAGAGACCATTTACATTTACTTACAATAAACACAATGTCTTAAATTTTCAATTAGAATTAATAAACAAAAAAATAACTCTGATGATGGGGTGGCTCTCCTACCTTTTAATGTTATATAGTTCAATTTAGTTTATTAGTGTTCCAAAAGAAACATTAAAATAATTCATCATTATCACATAATCATCAGCCTATTTTAGTCCACTGCTGAACATAGGTCTCCCCCAATGAGTGCCATTGCGACCTGTCTTCGGCTTGTCACATCCAGCATCTGCCTGCAGCCTTTCCCAGATCGTCATCCCTCCGGGCCGGAGGGCATCCTACGCTATGTTTGCCGATTATCACATCAGCCCCTGCTATTCCACTGCTTGCTATAGGATATCCCAAAGTGTGCTACAACACTTGTTTCTCCACAAAACTCAATTCACCGCTATCAACTACTTTTTTAAGGTCATCAATCAAAAGGGCCACAAGGTGTCCCACTGAATGTCTATGGTTTCAGTATTATTAGTGGTGTATTTATTGTACCTGAATCAAAGGCACATCTTTTTTTAATTTTTTCTTAGTTCCTTCCAGCCAACCCAGGGGCACCCGAAGTGGATTGAAGTCACATACAACAGCTCCAATATCATGATCAATTACCCACTGGGGCAAAGCATCTGCACCACTCCCTTCTAATTGGTGGAAGGATATATTTAACTTTTTACAGTCTGCTGCTACTTTCTCTAGCCCTGAAAATTAAATTTTCATAACTGCCAAGATGAGAATCAAATTTCTTTCAAACATATCTTTTGAAATCTTTTTAAACAAACTATATAATTGCAACTTTAATATAATAGAAAATTAGGTTTGATATTAGTTTGGTTAAAATTTATTGTGTAATAATGTCAAACGTAATATAAACATACCTTTGATAAGAAAATGAAATTGACGTACAGAGGCATCTAAGTACTTAGCAATTAAACAGAAACACACGTGTAGTGGTACTTCGTTTTTAAGCGCGAGTTTTTGTGCAAAGAGAAACGCCCAGTTATCCTGTACCCTGCTGTCCCGCGACATCCAATATACGATGCCTTTGCAACCATCAGCTACCATTTGCTCCTGCGAAACTATTCTAAGACGGTTTTTATTGAATTTAAAGTTTAAAATTGATTCCGCGGTCTCTTCGCGCTTTGTTTGTATTTTGCGCATAAACTCTTCAAGGCCTGCGCTAGATTCCGACGACGGCTGGCTTAGTTTTAGTTTTTTAGCAGCCGAAGCCATTTTAGCAAAAGTATAAATGGTCCTGATACACTCAACAGTCATTAAATTTTGTTTACTTATTTTGAAATATTTTATTGCCTCCGTGCCTTTCTTGTTGTGACATTTCCTAACGTTGACATATTTTCATAAAAAGTTTTTTCTAAATTCCATGGGAACATCATAAAGAGCCAATGGTATACAAATAGGTAAAGAAATATGTAAAAATCAATCAGGAAAATGCAAGAATAGTAATTTTTTATTCCCGTTTTTTATGACGAGGGATTAAGCAATTTGTCTCAATCCACTGTTTACAATGGATTTATAATTATGTGAGATGACGTAGAATAATATATAAACGAATAAAATGTATGGTATAAAGTAGTTAGTACATATTTTGAGTATATGTATACCTGCTAGGTTGGACCGACAGCCAATTTACATATACCAGACGCTAAGTTATTATTATCTCAAACCTGATTTTTATTTCATATAATCATCAGCTAATCATTATTGCCAGATACTTTCCATCGGTGGTAGTATTTACCAAACGCTTTAAATCTGTCTTGATTTTTATATATTATGCTCAGGGAACTTATTAATACTTTTTACAAGAAACCAAACCAATCGGAAGGGTTATCCAATCCAAAACATCCCCGCTAACGCACATAAAAGTTCGCTGTGCATTTGAGAGCAAGGTCATTATTCGTCCACTTTAATGTGAGTGATAGAGCATCGATCCTTCTCCTATATTATTATAGTCAAATCTAGGTAAGTGAGAACTGGATAAGTGAGAAAACTCTAAAGGTGAGAGTAATAGCCAGGACCCGTCATTTTAATCTTCCAAAACCTCTATTTGCGAGAAACAAAAACCTCTGTAAGAGAGAGTCGTTTTTCCCTCATGGACCTCCGTAAGTGAGACTGCTACTTATCTATACCTATATAAGCGACGGTCGAGCTTTATTTATTTATATTGTTTAGGAGGAACTATAGGCGGACACAGAAATAAAAATCATTCCAATGAAGCTATCTTTAAATCCGTTGGAGACGGTCCATCAGTACTTTGGATACGCGGCGGTTGTTTATCAAGCAATATTCGACAAAATTTATGAGTTAGAGAAAAACATTCAAAATACGAAAACAGAAACCCAAACGAAATTGACGGTTTTTTTTAGTGTAAATAAGTTCTAAATAAAATAAAATTACATATTGTATGAATTTTTGTTTTGTTTTCGTAAGCATCTTGATACCTACCCTTATAAAGTACTTATATGTCGAAATCTACTGAACGTAACATATACACACTATTAAAAAAATATATGTACATCATATATGTTGTGCATATTATGCACATAATTTTATCATATTACATATTTACTACATTCGTACTTGCTGTGACTTTTTATTGCTGCGTACCTCTTTAAGAGAGAAACGCTACCCATGTACCTGCATGAGCGAGAAACTCGGGTTAGTGAGAAACCCCTACAAGCGAGAATGAGATTGTGTTCCCTTGAACTCTCGCTTATCCAGGTTTGACTACACTATCTATTCCAGCTTACACAAGATGTATTTGCTTTTTGGCAGGGTTGGCAGATGGGGCGATTTATAGCAAATGAAGCAATTTTCTTTATTTGTACGCTCCAAAATTTTCAAATTAGGCTTTTTAAAATTTTATTATTAGAAAAAAATTGAATTATTAAACTGTTATAAAATGTATAATATTCCGATTTAAAGATAATAATAATAACTTGATTATTATTTATTAAAAATCTAATACGCAAAAATAGCCTTAGAATTGCTAATGATTTATGTCCCACTTGACAAATCTTATTCCATCTGTATTTTTAAAATCTCACCATGATTTCCGTAAAATATAATAGGTATAGGGTGCACGCCAACGACCACACTCACGACAAGTAGAAATTATATTTGGAACATTTTAAACGTTGTGTGACAACAACGTGTGTGTACGTGTGTAACAAAGAAAAAAGCCAAGATTATAAATATATTTTAAACTACATCATTTAAATATTGATGTTCATGATTATTATTTAAACTTTAATTAACTTTAGTAAATCTAAAACGAATTAATAAACGTTTCTAATAAATAATAAAAAATATTAAGTAACGTTTGAAACATGTCGAATAATATTGTATCATCAAAAGCTTATGCTCCCGGTCTTCCGTAATTGCGAAATGCCCTTGAATGGACGGATTCAACGGGTAAAACTGTTAAGTAAAAAAAAACTGTTTCATTCATTGTTTATTTTGTTTCTAAACATTTAAGGCCTTTCCATTGAAATTGAGATGAAACTTTTAATCTTGTACATTTTTATCATTGTTTGTAGAAAAATACCTATATTTTAATATGTTACTACACGGATGACAATTTACTCTGTTTATATTTAATTCTATACATTCAAAAGAGCAAAAAGAAACAAGCTTGCAAGAAATGCATATAATTTTATCTTCACTTACGGGCATGGCGCATTCGAAACACACGTTGAACATTTTTGTCTGAAAAAGGGAATGATATATAAGTACCTATTGTACATTATAAACTGTACATGGCCAGATACCAAATATTGGTCATTGATATTGTACTTATATAACTTATACAACATGAATATGATTTATTGAATAATTAAAAAGCCACAATGGCAACTTGACTCACATCATTTCTAATCAATTCTGGTTTCACATAGCACCTCTTCCAAAGCAGTTCCGAGTTCTGTCCTTCGGAGCCTTTGTTATCATAAAGTAGAGGATTGACATTTTTTTCTATGATGTCTTTTTCGACAGTCGTTAAAGCTTTACTGAATGGTATAACATTTTTGATTCGGTTCACACAAAATTGTACAATCATTAATAAGTGCTTAAGAATGCAATGGTCGCTATAAACTTTTTTTTTAGTGCTTGATAGAAAATTCCAAATCTCCAAACAACGTTGTGACGTTAGCCATAGTCCAATTTTCTTTTTATGTTTTAGTTCTTTGAGTATCATATTCCAGTGGCGATGTCTATACCTGTTTTATATATTATTTTAAAGAGTACATTAAAATTAAATGGTATTGCTACTTGCTAAGTACATTGCTGTTCTGTAATTGTATTTAAAGAAAAGCAATTGATTCTTACTTCTTGATAATATCAATGAATTCTTTGACTAATTTCGCTTGCAGCCATCGAATATGTAAAATCCTTGCACATTCTGTGACTAGTTCTAAAGTTTGCTTGTATTCTCCTAAGTCATCTGCCACCTTGCCCATTGATTTTGTAAACATTTTGTCGTCCCTTTTCGGCTTTTCAACTTTTTTACTTTTTGGATCTTGCTTAGTAGACGTACCTAGAAGAATTTTATTTAATATAAGAAAGGGTTTTTTAACGTATATTTTTTCGTGTTTAGTATATTTAACAAGAAGATTAACAATGAGGAATATTTTTATCTGTATGTATAGCAGTAGATAAATTTATTTTTTAATATAATTGCTCACTTTGCAAAATAATAATGTAGTTATATAGTTTATAGCATATATTATGCACTCATGTCTTCAATTAAAAAAATATTGTTTTATGTATAAAATTTACCAGTAGCAGAAGTTGGCTTCGTTTGAATTCCTTCTATTTCATTTAATGTTCTTTTTGCAAACACAAAGACATTTCCATATTTTTCGTTTTCATTATAGCATTCAATGAGAGGATTGGCACCAAACAAAAGCAAATCTGTGATCTAAAGTAATTGTGGTTAACTACTTATTCTTTCTTTAAGAAATCATTAACATCATTACCTATTAATAATACTATTATTTTACGTTTAATAATAAAAACAATAAATCACGCCTGTAGTCCCCGAAGATGTAGGCAGAGGAGTTTAGTACACTCCTACGTTTCACCAGTTACATTTAAGTCATACGGAATAGGTGGTGAGCCTATTACCATACACCAGGCACAGATCCAAACTCCGAGTTACTACTAGAATTTCTAAATTAGAAAATCCAATAGTGCCCGACCCGGGATTTTAAACCAGGAGCTCCCAATCGGCAGTCGCACTTGCAACCACTCGATCAACGAGGCAGTCACGTTTAATAATATATTTTAATGAATATAATACTTACCTTTTGCATTCGTTCCGTTGAAGGGAAAGTTTTAAAAAACGGCAAATAAAACATTTTCACTAAGACACTCTGGTTAAGGTAATTGATAACCGAATTAAGGTTCGTTTTAGGATTTTTCACGAAAATTTCGAATATATCCATGCTCTTTGACATTGCAATATCTATAGCCGATCTTCCTTTAAATTGCCCCGTTGTAGGACAATTATAATCGATTAAAAGTTCTATTAACTGACGGCAGATCTATAAATAATTAAATTAGTGAGGTTTGCGGTTGTTAAACATTTTGTAATCAGAAAATGGAGCAGGACAAGCAAGAAGGAGCAGGATTACCTCATTTTCAAATTCGTTGTCTGTTCTTTTAGCAATTGCTGCGTGGAGTAATGTAGGACCTGTGTCAGTTATTCCATCTGTACCATACATGATCCTGTGATCAGTATCGGCACCGTGTTCGAGTAGAACTTTAATTATCTCTAGATTATCGTATGTCAACGGTCGAGATATTGCAATATCTAACGCTGTGTACCCAAAAATCTAGATAAAAATAAACAAATAAGCAGTCCTGACAAAAACGTTAATGCATTTAATAGAGAGAATGACAAAAAACAATCAAATATTAAATTTTCAACAAGTTACCACCTCAGGATATACTTCGTTTACATCAGCGCCAAAACAAATAAGATGTCGTATAACTTCCACAGAATTAGACACTATGCCTATAACTAATGCTGGTTGGGGACATTTTACTAATTTCGGATCCGCTCCATTTGATAATAACTCAAATATCGCTGCCGTTATGTGAGCTAACCTTAAGAATAAAATAAATAATATAAAACTCTAGGATTTTATAGGTATATAGAATATTTATGAATAAAATAATCTCACGTGTCTCTTTTCTGCTTTTCTTCACTATCAATAGATTTATTTTCATCTTTTTCATTTTGCCACATTGCGTCCTTACTGGGCTTTGTGGCCTCTTTTAAAACTTTAGATACAATTTTTTTGGGATTCTTATCAGGCAACTTTTTGTGATCTTCCTCATTCACATCAAGTTCCTTGACAATATCACTAAATTCAAATATGTATTGCAAAGGATTTGTACTGGTACACTGGTAAATGTCGTTAACTCTAGCGAAATATTCGTGATTGATCTTGTGATAAAGTTCTTGTTCCACAAATATGTCTTCTTCAGATGTTCTTTCGAGAACTTTTGGTGGTGGGACATCAGACTTCTTCTTATTACCTGGTTGTTCTTTCAATGATAACATTGACTTAATTCCTTTGGAACTTAAATTCCTGTTAACTTTGCTCGGACTTTTACCTAGAGACCCACCTAAATTAGGGGATTCCGGTATTCGCAATATAATCCATTCCGAAACAAGTTCTTCTATGGATGCTAGGATGGAATAAATATGTAAAACAAGTAGAACTTGAAAGAAAAAGTTTAATATGCGTATATATGCACGTATTGTGACGCGTATTGCCCATAGGGATATGTAGAGACTACGATTTTCAACTGCTATTGTCGTGGCAGATTTCTTTTGGCACTTCCTCAAAGGATTTAAATTTTCATTTCCCACCTGTTTGTATTTCATTTCTGTCATCTCACACCTTTACGACCCTACTTTAATGACGAAACCAGTATCCCACTATGACCATAATTCGTCTTTTTAGAATTATATTGTTATCAAAGATATATCAAATATCAAAGTTTATAAGAGAAAATATTACAGCTACTCATAAAGGAATGACCCCATTCAATTTATGACCAGCTCTCCTATTAATGTCACCCATAGATTTAAACTTCCTTGTAAACAAATGTTCTTTGTATAGGAATTCATACACTAGCTCTACTTTTTTATTGATCTTAATCTCGCATTCAAGAAAACTTATATTCGCCCTCCATTTTGGCCCTAGCTATTTATCGTCGGTCTTTTAATTACTCTGCGTCGCCTCCCCTCAATCTTTCACTAATTTTCTTTTGAAGAAATATTTTTTTTCTATTGTACACCAAATAACTTACTATAATAAATAAAAATAATAATCGACCCATTTGTCATTCCACTGTTGGAATATGGGTCTCTTCTCATATTGAGAGGGTTCAGCCTATTGTCTTTCATGCTGGCCAAGTGCAGGTTGGCAGACTTCACAACCCTTAGAATTTTTTTTTTGTGAATTCTAAAGTGTGCTGGTTTCTTCACAATGTTTTCCTTCACCGTTACCAAGTGATAATTAAACTTAAAACGCACTTTTGTAATAAGGTGCGCGCCATAGAATTGAACCCAGCACCCCCGGAGTGAGAGGCTGAATTCTTATTCTAAGCTATCACTGCTGTTATGTAATAAATAACCTTGGGTATAAAAAACGCAATAATGACAACTTACGAGGGATAGGAGCAACCGGCGGTACTAATACCTGAAGCATATCGTTCGGTGGTATGTCCAGTGTGGCACATACAAGCTTAATCAAAGCTATTCCTAGTGGTGTACAGCATGAATCATTGTAGCTGTTGACATCAACACCAGCGCTTACCAAGAAATTTATAACATCGGTTTGTTCACCGCACTGCCAAATAGGAGATACTTGAAAATGTTGTGAAGTAATGCGTTAAAGTTAAGGAAAAATTAACAGATATAAAGTAAGACAAATACCGTCGCATACATAAGAGCTGTATTTCCTTGAATGTCTGCAACATCTGGATGAACCCCGTTCTCAATAATAATTTGAGTAACTTGCGAAATGTGTCCCAAATAACTTGCCATTAATAAAGTGCTGAATGAATTGAGAAACGTGTTGTAAAGTTGATTATTGTTTTATTTTATATTCATTCACAAATAATAAAATTGTTTGAATTTTTTGTACAAACCGGCTGTCTATCTCGTGGCGGCCAGCTCGTCGAAACAGTTTTCTTGGTCCAGACAAAATCTTTGCTAAATTTAAACCTAACGTTTTTCTTTGACTTTCGTGTCTGTAGCAATGCTTCATCATATGCTTTACAACACCACTTTTATTCCATGTATAAAAATTACCCTGTTCTTGCGTATGTTCAGTAATATTAATCTGAACAAAATAATTATTGGACACGATACAACGTAAATAAATAAGTACGTGATACAACGTAATGTAATTCTTAGAACTATGTAATTAAATAAAATCGTTTACCAAACTGTGTGATATTCTAATACCTTCTTCCAAAGTATACATTTTGTCCTTATAGTATTCGTGTTCGAATATTTCAGTAGGGCAAAGTGCACTAGACAAGTCCGTGCAATGTTTTGGATGCAATTTACTCCATTTATCAACTGCATCCAACGGTTTTGCCCCATAGCGCTTAAGAAGCTCCAAGGCGCTGTTAATTTCCCCCATCTATTCACAATTAAATATAAAATCAAACGCTAGCAGGAAGAACATATTTAAGAAATTATTACGTGAAGAATACCGTATTGAAAAGCTTAGAAGATTACCGTTTTTATGTGGGTACTAAGTATGTCTCTGTATGGTTTCACCACTTCTCTGCCTATGTTAGAAGATATAAAGTCTGGTGCAATACATGGTCCATCTGGTCGCCAACAAAGTCTTATCAATTTTCTTCCACTCCACAGACCTACGTCCTCTTTACAACATGGATGAAATTCAATGCCAGGTCCCCAACGCATATTACCGTGAAAGATGCCCTAGTAACAAAATTATTGTTTTCAAAGAATGTAGTAAACGAGTTGATAGCATTCAGGAGTGACCGCTACCTTCTACCTACCACGAACAGCACTTAGTTTAATTTTACTTAGTTATTAATAAATCTGTTATTAACTTGATAACAGTCTTGCAGACCTGAAATCGTTAATAAGATTATTCCAGTAAGCATACCGTAAAATAAGTGCAGTTAATAACAACATCTAACCATCGAGGTTGATACCAAATGCGTTGCCAAAACTGAGTACTGAGAGCGTTGCTTCCAGTATATACGTGGACCGATAGCCACTGCCTTTAGACTTAAGTACAAATTGTTTTAACAGCAATCGTAACTCACTTTAAATACTCTGCCGTCATCGTACGACATGGAACCGTACCCGTGCAGTTGATTATTGTAGAAGTGTCCCTCGTACGTGACAAAAGTTCCATTGGGCCCGAGGTAACGCCATCGATAATCACCTTCACCGTGCATGGTATCACGTACCATGTGACCAGTATACCATTCCAGCGACTACAACGATATATTGGGGGGCTTATGAAGTATTACAGTTTATGACAATTTTGATACGATAGCTATCTTAAGAATGTGGCGAACAGTGTTTTGAGTTTAGTTAATGAAATTCTTATACCTAATTTGGGTTTTTCTTTGCTTATCTTTGCCACTCACAAATAATTCTGGTATAAGTAGGAAGCTTGCTGGAAGCTTGGTACAATTATTTTTCATACTCCTGAGCTGGTTATAGTATACTTTTCATCACGCTACAATCAATAGAATTTTCCGGGCAGGACGACGTCTGCCGGGTCCGCTAGTATTCTAATAAAGTCATAGTTATAAAAGTTTCAAATTAATTTGTTATAAAAAGCCCTCAAGTAACCTTGGCACCAGAAAAGTAATTCTTGCCTTCGCCGTTCTTTCTGTCATCTTTGTCTATTTGTCCAACGTAGTACTCAGTGTATGGCCAATTTTTTTCTACTTTCGTTTTAGGCAGTTCACATGACGTCGATGACATTATTACGGTATATATTTAATAATAAATGTGATAATATAATAATAAACTGAATATATTTCAAAAAATGTAATCAACAAATAGGTATAACGTTTTGAACAATATGACAAAAACTGACGTAAACGACATGCTACCGCAAAGGTCAATCATTTTAAACCTTTTTAGTTTTAATGTAGTTAAACTGTTTGACTGCCGTGAGACTAGTGACGGTGACGTCTACTGATGAGCTTGTGAGTTTGATTCCCATCAAGCAGAAATATTTGTAAAGCATAACATGGAATCTACATATTTTTTGATCCATATGTGAAGTTGTCTTCAAATGTCACTATAATTACATATTACTATTATTGTAAAAGAAACTTCCGATGAGAATACGTATTCAAAATTCCTAATAAAAGGGTCTGCCTTTATCTCTCCAGTGGAAGTCGTATAAGTCCTGAACTAATATGTTCACTGTCAACGTTACGTGTCTCTCACTTGACAATAATAACATAGCATGTTGGTTGGAAATACAAGTGCGTTCCCTGTAAGGTTTTCGGTACTGAGTATTTAGAATTGTTATGTTGCTAATGTTCCTACGTTTTTGTTTGGTTATTAGTTACACGCAAGGGAATTAATGGTCCTCTGTGTGTAATTACCACACGTGTGTGTGTCTTGTCTATTGACAGACCTTAGACGTCAATAGACAGGAGTACACATGCACAATATGACAATACCGTTTTCCTTTTGTGTTACTAGATATGATTGTTTCATTATTTTTATTTTCTTTCGACCCTTTTATCACCCTTCTTTTGGAACACTCAATGTTATTATTATCACCTCTCCTAATTAAACATCCTATACAATCTAGACATTTTAGACTGTGATTGTTATAACATTTTTATTTTATAAGTTTGGTAAGTCATGTATTGTTATCAATACTTGAAGCAGTTCAGCTCCTGATGACGAACTATTTATTTAGTTACGGACGCCGTACCTCCGATCCCATTTTGTATCGATACTGCACTACGCATTGGTTTTTTTCAAACATTACGTTTGTAGTATGTAATACGTAAATGTGACTGTTTACTGCCTCGTTGGTTGAGTGGTTGCAAGCACGGCTGCCGATCGGTAGGTCCTGGGTTCAATTCCCGGGTCGGCTGCTATTATATTTTTCTAGTTTACACTTTCTAGTAGTTACTCGGAGTCTAGATCCGTGCCCGGTGTAAGGCAACAGGCTCACCACCTATTCCATGGGACGTAAAAGTAACTTAGAGTAACGTAAGGATTACAGGTGTGATGTTACGGTTTGACGCTACGTGAATGTGAAGATAGTAAAAAAATACTACTTAACATAAGCTTATTATGTTATAATTTGCAACCATACAAATTTATTATAAAAGTTTTATTGTGTTCTTAAAATTTAGTAGGTACTTAAGAGTTAATTTATTTAGCAACAGCAAGTCCCCCTGAAGCAACTCATTTTTGCTCTCTCGAAATATGTGTACTCCTGTAACAAGTAGATAATATTTAATGAATTAATACAAATAGAATCTCACTGTTGAAAATGTGAAATAATCAATTACCTATAGATATTAATAAATGCTTTTTAATTTTTGAGAAATATGTGTTTTTCATATGTCTAAACCTATCTCATGAAAATATATTTGTTTTTCTTAAGATTTTGGACTACAAAATGTAATAAGCAAAAATTAATAATGACAGAGCAAATGACTGAATGACTGATATGATATCATATGACCCTCATTTGTGTTATAAACACATCGGTTAGTGAAGGTCAACCCAAGCCAAGGCACCTGTGATCTTATAATAATAATAATAATCGACCCATTTGTCATTCCACTGTTGGAATATGGGTCTCCTCTCATATTGAGAGGGTTAAG
>DWME01005847.1:0-14369 GCA_018244795.1 Parelbella ahira ahira | reverse complement strand
CGAAGTGTCTGCCATTATGGAGCTTTTCCAGTTGAATATTATACACAGTGTCCTTAATGAGTATTATAGTTTAAGTATTTATACCAATTCACTACATGTTGCTAAATCTGAACGGCAAATCGTTATACAAACGAGATACAAAGGATGATAAATGGTCACTACATGTGCGCTTTTCATATAAGCCATTTCTAGCAGATATTTTACTCTGTGTTATTGATTTTATCTATGGCAAAGGTGAGCCAAAAGTTATCGTAATCAAATTATCGTATTTTATCAAGCGTATTTCATCGAATTATGTTAACTTTTTACTTGTATTCTTAACATTGAATAAAAATATATTTGTGTTCAATTTATGCTTCTTACACAGACAGCATTTGAAATTTGACACTATTTTTTTAAAATTTATTATTCTTCAAAATCGCAAACCTGGTAGTTTTTGAGGATATAAAATAAAAAATACTTCAACAAATATTCCGTTAGATGTCCAGTCTTAAATTAAAGGTTTAGATTGTTCTTGAAATTCGTCATGTAGTGATATAATCACTGCATAAGACTGTAATGGTTTCAGAATGATGTCATAATATACGCGATAGAATTGCGGTAATATACGTATTCACCTATCGATAATAATAATACGCCTCGACTAAAAGTATAATAATTTTCATTTGAGCCGTATTTCAAACATTATTGCCATAGCAAGATTTAATTGAATATTCATATCCAATATCAATGTAACTTTCATACGGTTTGCCCAATGCTAATGTAGCAATAGAAAATTGTTCTAGAAATGTCATCGTGAACCAATCGCGGCGGTGCGCAGATAATATAATGCATACCACACCACAGATTTATAAAGATTTATGAAAGCAAAGCGTTGTTCTCAAGTAATAATAGCGCTTAACGTTCACAAACTTACATCACTGCTAAATTGTACGGAAGATGAATGCCAATGGTTTATGGGTTCAGTGTGATATGTAGAATAGGCAGTAGTCTCAGATCTAGCGAGAATGATGCAGTCTATTGTCTATTAAAATAATTTTATTATCTACAGTCATACTATACACATAAGTGTGAAATTATTTTAGCTTTATTTGGCTTATATCTACTTAATTAAATGTATGGTATATGCCATACATAATATAATATATCAGTGTCGTTGGCCAAAATGATATACATGTGGCCGTAAAAATAAATTTATGAAGATCATATCTAGATTAAAAGCCACACAAAATACTTTTGAAAACTAAAATTATTTATCTGTTTCTTGTCTTTTACATTTTGAGACTTCTGATTTTCTAAACTAAAGTTAACCTTATATCAAAGAAGCAAGAACTGTCACAACCATTTATGACAAAAAAATCTCTAAAGTATTATAATAATTATATTTTATTAAAATGGAACATTAGGATTAATTATTGTCCTTAACGTCTAAAACCGATATCAGTTTGCTCTAGTTCGGGTCGGAATTTGAGATAAATTTGCGCCCGATTAGTTTGTAAAATATTAAAAGTTAAACTATCGCTTTTCATTTAGTCAAGCGTCAAGCTATGTAAGGAATTCGACAAACAAGTCACTCGTCACCTTAGTAATATATCTAGCGCCTGAGATCATTGACACCGGCCTGAAAATGAGATGTTACAAAAGCTCTCTTCAATTACAAGAATAACAGTGTCTAAATTTACATAAGAAATTGTATGTTGCTCTTCTTGAGTGTCGCGGATTGAATCTTTAAATACGTATGCCGCTGAAACGAAAGTAAAAACACACACAGAGACAATTTTTATATGTACGTATGGCTATGTAATAGCTATTTACACCTCTCACATCGCTCACATCTTCAGTTCACGTAACTTTGTGATAAACATCTCGTACTACACAGTGATGTAAAGATAAGCTTTTAGATTGTCTCAAATGATTGTAATGTCATAACGCGTTAAGTACTCACCGAAAATTTAATAAGGCTTCTCGCGAGGTCCACTGTTAACTTTAACTTTGTTACCGTTCACACACTTATTGTTAGTTCACAAAAACACCCAACAATGCGAGTAGGTGAACTCGCTGACGCGTTAAACACGATTTTCAGTTTTATTTGGATAATTCCAACTAATGATTGACTCATAGCATTAGTCGTTTAAGAAGTAATACATTCGCTGTTATTTTTCGTTCATCACTCCAAAACGTTCTTGACCATAAAGTGAATGAGTGCATGAATGTATAAATGATCAGATTACTTATATTTTTCGTTTGCTCAATTGATCTCCTGTCAAAATGAGAGAGATTAATATGTGTTGTACACTATTATATTAAAGAAAATGAAACCTATTTTTTTTCCTGCAAAAAAGAACTTGGGTAACAAAGTTATCCTACCAAATTAGGTTCCAGACAGACGTCTTTTTTCAGAGTGATATGTTTAGACATGGTCTAATATTATCCGTACCAGTCACTACACGGTAGACGTACCAAAGAAACAAGAGTAATAAGTCTCCTCATTGCTAATTGTGCGTAAAAATGTTCGAGAACATTCTAAGAAAAAAATATACATATATGTATGTATTATCTCACAAATATATCTGTCGATGTTTTACTGTAATTGAGCTAATGAAAAGCTTAGGTATAAATATCTTAAGTAAATCGAAGATTTTCGGTCGCTTTGCCGGCGTGTTTTTGTTGAATACACGTTTTGATTGCTGACGCGAGAAGTAAAGCCGATTACTCTCCCGCCGCGGTGGTAAGTGTTACGAATTACTTTAAATGAACGTATACGTCTTTCATGAAAATAGTTTTATTTTATACCTATTGATATTTTCTGTAGAAATTGGCTTTGTGCTAAGGTTTTTCTAGAGGTTATTTGAAGTTTTATGTACTGTCGGGAGTTGGGGTAGGTCATGTTGCTGTTACCCTGTAGATTTAAACTACTAATAACGTGTTCTTTATGATATTTGTAAATAACGTTGGTAGACGAGCATAAGTATTAGGTATAATAACCACTTGTGAAATTAGAATAGACGCAGGAAATTGTCAGGTTGGTGTAAATCTTTAGTCTCTGCTTAATCTTATGGGATACGAGCTTTGCAATGTACCTATGTATATGTGCAGTAATTAAACTTTTTCCATGTAGTACGAATGTCAAAATATTTTGTATTCTGTTATCAATAAGCACCGGTACATATTATACATTGGGTCTCAGATTAAGGGACACATTGAAACACGAAATCTTTTATCTCATGCCTAAAACAATTTGCAATAACAGTTTAACATCGGGTAAAAGGCATGCATTTTTTTCACTTCTATTGAAAAAACAAAATAGAACTTTCTTTGACATTGTTATTTTAGAAATATAAATACTTTTATTCCATCGACACAGTTTCATATTAAATAAATAAAAAGGCACAAGTATTACGATGTAAATCTATAAATTAAATCAGACTACAATAATTAAAGACATCGATTTTTCCATTTCTCTTCAAATTGTTCCACAAGGCCTGCTTATGCGTGTCTTGTTCTATCTATGTGTGTATTGTTCTTAATTAAACGGTTTAACTTGTTCCACCATGAGACCTGAAGCAATAAATATTCACGTAAGCAACATATTAAATTACTTTGTTGTATGCTGTGATATAATAATGGTCTCTTGCAGCTGTGATTCATTTGTTTGTGCGACATATTTTCCCGACCTATCGCAATGCATTCTATGTATTTAAATTGAATAACATGTTGTAGTTGGCCAGTACGATATTAGGTAATAAATGTTCTTATAACATGTGTGGTGTATAATTGTTCTTTTTTTTAAATATCAATGTTGCCATTGTGGTAAAAGGATTACCCGATCAGGGTAACATTTTTGATTGTATTGGCTCCGCCGGATCGGTTCATCCCTGTGGTTTTTTAAGTACAGCACACGGGCATCCTTTAAATATTTCGATCACCTCGATATGACTTAAAGTTTGGCCTATATTTTTTCAGATACCCTCTAAATTCCTCAAAATTTGACTGCCTTGTTGTTCGAGTGATTACAAGCGCGACTACTGATCAACAGAAGAGCGGAGTCTGCATTTTTGCTAAGTGTATGTCAATAGGCACACCCCATATTTCATGGTGGGACCTGTATAACTCATCTGTTGAATCGTGGTGTGTGGTCATGGTATCAACTGTAAACCGTTCATAATTTTTATAAAATTAAAGATAACATTCAACGGGGATTCGAACCTTAAACCCGCGTAATGCGAGACATAATTTTAACCACTAAGCTGTCAGGTCTTATATGCGGGTAGCAAAAGAAATTAATTATTGAGACTCCAGAACGGTTGTGTCTTTAGTTGGTTATAGAATTTGATATTTGATGACAGTATGAGATGCTAGTACGATATTAGAAATAAAGATTTTTAAATTTAATAGCAGCGTATCGAATACGAACTATAGGATCAAAGTGGAAATTCGTGGAATTCTAAACGAAAGACAAGATTAAGACTTAATAGGCTACAAAGAGAATCTTCGCATTTCATTCACTATAAGATTCGATTGAATCGTTCTTTTCTATATTGAATTATATATAGCGATTGAACACGAAGCCGATAGAAGATTTCTTATATAATATTGTACTAATTTTGACATCAGAAAAGTAAGTTTAGTCGTATTAAATTTTCACTTTCGCATTTTTTATAAACGTGTGTGATTAGTAACAATTTTATTCAGTAACGAATATTTATATAAACGCGTTAAGCCAGCAGTTTGACAGGGTACATTTTAAAAATTAAGGGCGTAAGAAGAAATTACAACACAGTACTTTGTTACAACCGCAATATCTACATGTTACAAAACCATGGATTCAGCTAAATAAACCGAATCGGTCTAAGCTCAAGTCATATAAACTATTAAAGGTCACTTATCACCTCTTGGCTTAATTAGATCAAGTCAATGATACTATTGTGTTTTATTATGAACAGAATTAGATTGACGTGACTGTCGAGATCCATGGTGATACAACAATCAGACGCGTACGAAAGGTACTTTCGTATTTTCCATTACATAATTAGTTAGTTGTGTTATTTATTTATTTTATTTTATCATCGTCAGCATAGTCAGCCAATTCCTTTCCACTGGTGGATAAAGGCTTCGCCAATAGCATGCAAATGAGCTCGATTTTCAGCTCTTCGCTTTGCGTATATCGTCACTTCACCTAGCTAGAGTTATTTACTTACGTTTATTGCACTCCACAGTGATTTCGTTAGTTAGTTAGCAGGTAACTTAGTTGGTTATTAGTGGTTTGATTTTTAAAAAGCGTGTTAAAATAATACTCAGATCGAAATTAAATGAGAATTCCACATATGTACCAAGTTCTGATTATTTAGACAAATGGAGGTCCATATAAATAGAACTTTGCAACAGTGGTCATACCTAGAACAAAATGTAATACTGCACAGAATTTTCATGATTTATAAACTAAAATTAATACTTCTACGTAAAATACTTATTTTACGTATTTTGTGCTTACTGCTATGGGGAAATTAAAATGAATTAAAAATGTCTTTTAAAGTAATGTAAAAATACTCAGTCTAGGCATAAATTCGTCTCTATTTTGATCCTGTTTATGGTGCTAAAATGTTTGAATACATCAAAAAATAGCTCAGTGCAACAAAAGGTTTAGCCAAAGCGATGACAGTACAAGTAATGACATGTTTATTTCTTTTTATTCTTCTTCGAAATATGTATTTTAAGTTGTGTTGTGATTATTTTCCTTTGTTTCATCTGGTAACTCTTATTTTTAAAATAAAACAATAACATTACTATAATGTACGAATTAAAGTTGTATTAATGAACATTAGAAGTGTATTTCAAAGGTTTGTTTTTTAAAATAAGTAAGTTAAAGTCTTAATAAACCGAATTGGCTGCGACCGCATGCGATAGCTGGTCATGGACTCGGATAGTTTATAACTCGTATTACAGTGAACTACATCGAAAACCGCACACAGCGGTTACCCAAAAACGAATAGATATTCCGTATATCACGCTGTATAATCGTAGGGTTGCCAAAACACAAATTTAAGGGTTATTAAAAAACTCGTTTAGGTGTCCAGATAAATTCGTCGGTGTTCTTCAATTTCTTTCTTGATTCCTTTATTTCACCTTAATTGATCTTACTTTATGTACATTTTTTTATATTCCATTAAATTATGACATCGAACAAACAAACAGGGTTTTAGTATCAAATCAGCCATTGTTATAACACTTTACTTCATTAGAGCCGTAACATACACATATTTTTTATTTGCGGTAATACTTTCAGTAGTTTGTGGTTTACCCGCTGATTAGTTAGTAACAACCTCGCGTTTCGGTTTTCCACGGTTTACGTGCCAATATGGGCAGTTCAAAATTATTATATCTTCACGTCAGAACATTTACGAGGTAGGTAAAAAGCTTCGAATGCCAAATGTTTCTATCCGTAGACTTTCGTTTTCTTCATACGAACGCGCAGCTTCAGGAGACGTGACGCCCTCAACATCCACTATCTGGCCTTTTTGATCAAGATAGATGAGCCTTCTCTCCGCATCATATATACATATGGATTGGACAGTTTCGATTAGAAAGAAATATAAAAATTTGCTTGGAAAAACTGGCAGCCCTAACCGTTTAGCCCGCGGCCAAACCCAAACGAATCGTTTTAAATGTCAAATGCGAAATGTTCAATCATGAATTTTGCACTCGTACATCAGTAAGGTAACTTTTGATTTAAATGTGAGTGAAAACTTTAACGCCCTCTGTTTAGAAGTAGTCTCACCGCTTAGTCCATGGGACATATTCCATAAGTGGTATAAAGTGAGAGAACTTCATTCCCCTGCCTACCTCTTCGGGGAAATACAAACGTGATGTTAGATATTATGTTATGTGAGATTTTATATACATTTATAATACGTATTTCATTCTGAACTCTATTTAGTGAACTATTTAGTGTGCTAAACAGTCATTAGTCATACTGACACAAATCCCGCGCGACCAATTAGTGTAAATGAATGGCGGTAAGTTCAAAATGACTTGATTTTGTTTTTTTTCTAAATTTACGCCGTATGCATTATTAATGCCAGGCAAGTGTTTAGTATTAGTTATTAAGCATATACGGTACACGAACATAATTCATTCCTTTCCAATTTAGAACCTACAAACGTTTCGTTCTGAAATTGTAAATTAATTTGGTTTTTCTCACGTAACATACCCACATATGTACATGATATTTTTATAAAATTTTCTGTGATAAGTTAGAGGTAGTGGGCTGGTCACATCTGCCGCTGAACCGATAGCCGCTGGAGCAGACGTGTTCTGCAGTGGAGACCGCGACTTGGCAAACGTAGCGTAGGACGCCCTCCAGCTAGGTGGAGTGACGATATACGCACAGTGGCTGGCAGTGGTTGGATGCGTAGAGCAGACAATAGAGCTCAGTGGCCTGCTATTGGAGAGGCCTATGTCCACCAGTGGACGGGAATAGGCTGATTATGATAATGATGATGATTCAAATAAGGTACTGGAACAGCATTGTAAAGAAGCCTAGCAGTAGGACGTCGCAACGCTATTTCTGATGTCACTAAACAATTAGTATATCAAATATAAATTGAAAAGACTCAATAATGTTATATTTAATATTGTGTAACAAACAGTTTAAATGTAGCCGGTGAGTACTTTGCCCAGCGCTGTGCAGCGACAGGACAGCGCTTTCTCGAGCGCGAGGTCACGGAAACGCGTGCCGCTCCACTTAAAGGACTCTTACGAATCACCTGCGCTGTGCGAGCTTTCTGGTTTCATTTATAGAACTAAATATTCTTATGTTGCAAGGATAGTAGATAACAAAATCATAACCGAGGGAGACTTGCCTGTTTTGAACAAATCTGTTTTATTACTCGTTGATAGGAGAGTCAGAAGTCTCCGAAACTGACGTGCATATATGAAGAGAACGATGAAAGTGGAAGGAGCACGTGCGGTCTGTATGGACAGTGCTTTCGGCCTATTCCGTAAAGAATACGTCGTTATAATATAATAGTAATAATAATAAATATGCTGATACTCAAGTCTATTGTATAATCAAATTGTAAGCTACGTTTGTATAATACAGAATTAACCAAGTTGAGTAATATTATAGTTCCTAGACGCCGAGGTCACAGCACAAGCGCGTGCTGCTTCATTTAAAGATTTTTAAGTAACACCAGGGGTTTTCGAGCTTTCATAAAAGCGTTTGTCACCCACGTTATGTCTAGGACTTAGTGAAGCAACGAACAGATTGTTCGCAAGTATACGTACAGATAGCGTCTCTAGATGTTACAACGTGCGTCAAACGGTTCCTAGAAGGCAAGGTCATGACCTGAGCGCGTGCCACTCCACTTAAGGACTTTTACGAGTTATCTGCTCTATTTGAAAATTTCCTAGATGCATCTATATATGTGCTAGGTCTTTTAATTCAATTTCCAATGGAAAAACCGAAACTATCAAAGAAGGAAGGGGAGTGACGATATACGCAAAGTGGCTGGCAGTGGTTTGATTCGAAGAGCAGAAAATCAAGCTCAATGGCGTGCCATTGGAGAGGCGTATGTGGCAGTGGACGGGGAAACTATCAAAGTTCCCTTTCAAAATGTTTTTTAATATTCTACCCACTTTTCATAAAAAAAATATTGTTCAAAATTTTCTTACTCAACTGTGGCTGTAAGACTGCCACAAAAGTCACCGTCTGACTAATTTTATTGACGAATTGTTCCTCTCTAAACTACTGTAATAACATTTCCGAACAAGGAACAAGAGTTCATCGTACAGTTCAACTGACCATTTCCAGCCGATGACCATATTGACCGCTAGCATTAATTTTAAAATGGTCACAATGAGAAAGTGAATAAAAAAATGAAAGTCAATGCAAACAGTGCAAATGGATATCCGGGCGCCACAATGCAATTTCCGGTGCATTGGGTCGGGTGCACTTATTGGGATAAATTGTTCGTGTTGGGAGTGTAGGGCCTGTCACCCTACGTCCATCGTCTGGGCTAGTGTTGTGATTATATCGATAATTTAATTTATATGAAATAAAATCCGATAATAAATTTAATCCAAGTAACAAGTAACAATATAAACAATCTCTCATTTTTCTTTCTTTAATCACATTGCAAGTAACCTTTTACGATAATTAAATATGACTAATTGAATGCTTCATAATTTTTGTATACCAGTTAATTTTAAGTACCGTCATTAAAATTTTTAATAAGATATTTTCCTATAGAGTGTGAAAAACTTTGTGTAAAAGCAAAAAAAGTATTTATTTATTATATATAATTTAATAATAGGTTAAGAACAATTACCATAACAATGTACTAAGCGATTTACTAAAATAATACGTAAAGATGTCGCTGAAGCTGGCGTGAATGTTTGATTTTGAAAAGTTGTGAAATATGTAGGTACAAGAAACTAGTCAAGTCTGTAAGGAGAAAGATTTTTGGGACTCTGTACTCTCTGCCATCTAAGAGCCCTGGCTTGATAATGTATCAATAATAATATTATACCATAAAGTGACTTTCGCAAGTTAAAAAAACAAAAGACTGATTTATCGAACGTGTATAAAATATATACTACATATAAAGGATCTGGCATAACGATATATCAATAATATATAAATACTCATATATTGAATAAAATGTAAATTGCAATTGTTTAATGGACGCAACGATAACATAACTAGCGATCAACGCAGCCGCCACACATGAAGTGCGCGCGGGCGCGGCGGGCGGCGACAGCAGCGCACTTTGCAGCAAGGTTACGCAGGCTATCTGCGGTCAGCAGCAAGCTCAGTATCTGCTAATGGTAATATTACTAATTAAATACGTTAATGTACTAAATGTGACAGTCTTAAAAATAATATACAGGCATACATAAATTTTACTGTATCTATAATTTAATATCAAATCACGCCTGTTTCCCGGAAAAGGTACCCAGAGAAATGAAGTACACTCTCACGTTTCGCCAGTCGTGGTACACGTCCGACGGGAACAAATTCACACAATCCATATTATCAGGGTTTTCAAGGAATCAAAGCCAAGACCTCTCGATCAGCAGTATCGCTTGCAACCACTCGACCAATGATTGATAATAATATAGATAATAATATATGTATTATATGTATTATTTGTATTTAGTGTTTGTAAGAATTGGCGCATAACTGTAACCTTACAAATACTACTTGAATAAATAAATAAATAAATAAATAAATAAATAAATAAATAGACCAATTATTATTGATAATAATATAGAGATACATATATACGAAAAACTATTAAGATTGTATTATATTTAAAAAAATATTTTACTGGATAAATAAGGATAAGTGATACGGAAGTTACAAATACAACTTATTCTATAGTGATAAGGAATGTAGTTTCCGGTGTCAATCGGATACCGGTGTCGCTTATCGGGCAGAACGTTGAAGATACTATTTTTATTAGAGCATTACGCCAGGTTTCTTATGGAATAAGCCGAAAGCACCAAGCACCAAATATCTCTATTTCTGTAGAACTGACGTGAATCTACCTTCATAATTGTATTCACAAACGCACGCCTGTTTGGAAGTCGTGACAGAATTGTATAAAAAAAAACCAAATCCAAGACGGACCGAGCGGCTCCGAGCGTGTACTTCACAGGGCCGTTTCGTGGTACTGGTGGCTGCGGGCAGATAACACAGTTCATCTCGGTCGCGTTCCGAAATAGTGCGGCGTTTATTGATCAGTTAATGAGTTGGCAAGCACTTGGCATATACAAAAAAGGGGTCTGTGATACAAGTTAACAGCATATATGCCTATATATTATTCCTTGAAGAAGTCCATATGAAATTGTAATAGGCACAAATGTTAGTGACTGCCGCGTTACGTTTGAAGTAGAACTGATATAAAGATACATTTACATATATTTATATATATGTACATATGTAATCCAATTAAAATGATTAAAACCAACACTGTTTTTAATCTACTATATTAGCTCAGTTCTGACACACACGCTCATATAAATGACATATAATTTATTGCAGTAATACAGCGTACTCATATGCAAAGCTTGTGCAGGTATTATCATAATTTCAAACACGTATCCACAATACAGTTCTACAAATAAAATAGCAATGTACATAACAATGCAATGCCGAAGGACACATCGCGTCCTCTACAGCGCACGCGTTTGCAGTCATGAGTATAAACCGCAGAGATCAACTTAGCACTTACGTGGAATGCTCTTCCCCTCGCGCCATCTAACCCGGCCGACGAACGGATATTAACTTATCTATCGTTATACGCTATGAGAAATATTTTCATAGTAACACAAATCTAAAAATGTAGTATAATAAATCAAATGCTTTTTTGCAATTGGTACCTCCCTATTGCGTAGTGTTGGCGACGTCCCTAGCTAACTTCTGCGAGTCATATACATTATCAGGCTAGTCCTAGTATACTCTTAGTACCAATAATGATGTAACCATTGACGTACTAAGGCTATATATATGTTCAATATTTATTATAGTAATGCATTACAGTTAGGTATCTTTTGTATGATAATTAAGCCTTGTCTCTTCGCGAATATAAGTGACTATAATAATCTACGTCACTAGATATCATGACTCATCCTAATAAATTGTGATACGCTTAACAAACAATATCGTATAAGCTATTATTATATCATCACGCCAGGGCCCTTAAAAGTTAGGCAAAGAGCTCAGAGCGCTAAATAGTCTGTGTTAAGTAAGAAATGGACTTTGATAAACTGTATATTCATTTTGTTGTTTGAGTTAGGCGCTACATTGCGGCAATCATATAAAACGCGATATATTACAATATAACCAACTTAATATAAATGTTCATTTCGTACTTTGACACGTGATTCCTCCCCGGCAGACTCGTGGCAGCCTGAACGACGTGGTCCTTGCTTTTGTCCACGGCTGTAGCTGATACAGACAAGTTACAAATCATCATGGAGTCCCTTTCCCGCCAGTACACTAATTGTCAATCTGTCCAGCTTGAGTTATTCATATCGTCGCTGATGGTCGTTTTGCTCATTTACATTTATCTCAGTCGGTTATATTTTTTACTGTTTGGCCGATATAGAATATCATGTCGGATTAGAAAAACATTACTCGAAAATATTTGATAGAATCGTGGCATGTTAATGAAGATGTCACAAGTTATTTTACAAGCTTATTCTAACAGAAGAGCCAGCTATTTACATTTTCAAAATTGGCTACTGATGCTATGTAATGTAGGGTTTTAATAATAAAGTGAAATATTATTATTATAATAAATGTAAATTACAATCTGGATAGCTACAACAAAATCTTTCGCTAGCCGTACGTTAGAATATTGCCGTAGATTAGAAATGTCAGTTTGGAATGGAGAATACGTAAATATAAGAACACTTACTAAGCTGTTAAACGTTATCTTTAAAACATAGCTTCTTCAGATAGTATCAGGAATATAGGAGCAAGTTGGATATTGATATGCGGCGGCGCTGCACGGGTTGAATGGGCGACTTGTGTTGAATAAATCAGCTCACGGATGTGCTGCGGGCTGCGGCAGGTGTTGACAGCTCCCGACAGCAACTGCCATCGACTCATTGGACGATTTATTGCAACTTGCCATAACCGTCGAATAGCTGTAACGTGCAGTTGTCAATGGATTTCTTTATTATGTAAGGTTCTCAAATTAGATAATTTTGTATGTCTTATGATCTCTTAAAATTTGTCTTACTTTAGATATGCGATGTATTTGGTGGTAAATAACATATTATTATATAATATAGTATTAATAATCATTACTGACAATAAAATCTTGCATAGATTAATAAAGTAGGGCAGATTTTTCTATGTCAAGTAAAATATAAACGTATTTCCAAACGGATGCTTCTCACCTTCTGATAAAATTTCATGGAATTCCAACATCGATTCCAACCCAACACGTGTTGGAGTGCAATTTCCATAATAGTGCACGCACGCACTAATAGATCACGCCAGTCTAATGACGGAAGCGAAGGCACTTCCGCTCATTACTGCCTGGGCGAGGCTTTCTACACAACAATCACGTAAAAATCGAACCTATTTCTTACTGGTGTAAAACCAAAATCGTGTCAAAGGAATATCGTTAAAAGAGGAGCGTAGTAAGCGAATAGGATGCCAGGGTATTATTTCGCAAACAATAGGTCATAAACGAAGTAACTAACACATATGCAGTGGAGCGTAGCGCAGCGTGTTGTCCACGGCTGTGTTGGTGTGCTGCATTCAAGTGTTTTTAAATTGTATTATTAAACAACGGTATTGTTATGCAGATGCTAGGATTAAAAATAGAAAATATTACGTAATATATTTAAAATAACGGTGACTAAAGGTTTAGGGTTTTATTTGGATTATTATAACTTGCGTCACCGATAGCTAATCGTCTTTTCCAAAATAGCGGGATAACTAAAGCATAATTAACCACATTGCCCCAGTACGAAATGACGTAGAGCTTGGTAAAAAGTCCTGAATTGGAACTAAATTTTTTTAATGTTGGCAACACTCCTGCTGGTACGTCACGTCAGTACAAGTTGTGTCATATCAAAGAGTTGCTTATAGTTTTTTGTGTTTATTTTGAACTTACGTAGTATTGTGGTGCTATTGTGGACTGATTGTGTTGACAATGAATAAACGTGTGAGCCCCAGCTCCGCTAGAGAGATTATTTATAAAGTATACCTCAGATGTTTGGCAGAACTCGAAGCCGGTCAAATTTTATCCGATTTGAACGATGTTTATAAAAGAACAACCCATGTGAGAGGTACAATATTATTTAATCGAAGTAATCAGATGTAATCTTTATTTTCTAACTTTCGATTAAGTATAAAACTCATAGAATGTTTATTTATTTACCTTGTAATGCACATCCACGAAATTGAGGTTATGTTTATAAAATGCAATGACAAAATAGCGCGCGTTCGTATAAGTAATTTTAATACTTTTTGTTAATACTTATTGCGTATATCATACTATAAATACTATACGTGTATAATAATACAAATAGTTTATATAAAATAAAAATTATCCATATAAATAATAGTGTGTATTTTTTTTGTTACCCTTCGTGCCTTAATTACAGAACAGATACATTGGAAGGACTTTTTTTTCACGGAAATTAATTCTCGGGAAGAAGCTAATAATAATCAGAAGTCTATAGAGATTATCCGCGATAAATAATGAAAGCACCTTATAAAACCAGTCAATTTGCACATTAATTAAAAGTTTAAAATAAACAAAGTATCAAAACCGTTCTTGTCGTACTATATAGAGTTGCAATATGCACGATAGTAGCGCCCCTATTAAATTCACGACTTTCTTGCC
>DWME01005846.1:0-14374 GCA_018244795.1 Parelbella ahira ahira | reverse complement strand
CTGCCTCGTTGGTCGAGCGGTTACAAGCGCGACTGCCGATCGGGAGGTCCTGGGTCCAAATCCTCGGTCAAGTGCTATTAGATTTTTCTGATTTAGCATTTCTAACAGTGACTCGGTGTCTGGGTCTGTGCCCGGTGTATGGCAATAGGGTCACCACCTATTCCATGGGACTTAAACGTAACTGGTACGTGGGAGTGTACTACACTCTTCTGCCTACCCCTTCGGGGATTACAGGCGTGATGTTACGTCACCGAATTTAGCGTTTCAGTTTTAAGCGGGGACGGCTATTTTTATTGGAAAAGGGTTACTGCCCACATGTACGGAATTTTTAAATCAATATATTAATTTCCAGTAATATTCAATGACATTTTAATTAATTGTCATACTTCTACTGGGGACAGCAATTGTATTATAATGTACCAAATATAATAATTATACTGTACCATCTCTGCCACGTCACTTCATTTGATGCGGCGATGAAAGTGGCTTCTGTAATGAGCTGTCGAAAATTTTGAACAATTTTAAAGAAACAAAAATACCGAATCTCTAATGTTTAATATAATAGTCTACATGTGTATACGAGTAGCTACATGAATATCTAATCTGAATTAAGCAGAGAGTAGTACCACGAATGGAATATACGCCCTTTGACGAGCGACTTGGAAATACTTGGAATGGCCCGAGTGATCATATACATATTATGTACATATAAGCTGTCTCTTACAATCAAAAAACACCTGCAAACAATATTTCTTGGTGAATTAGATACAGAGATCGTGTTTCTAAAGCTAAGTGGAAATATAGGTTTCCATTTCTACAGTTCAATAGGACAGATAAAATTTGCGATATAATCCTATTTGACACTAACTGGTCTGCCTGCCCTCTGGAGCAGCGGATCATGAAACTTCGCTGCTAGCGGTCACCCATTTAAATATGGACCGCGCTCGCTGCTTAACTTGACAGATCGCTGGCAGAACGCCAGCTCGTCAGATCTATGAGCGCTTCAGCTATTATTTGCAATTATTCCATATCATCTAAAGCCTTATTATGTTATGAACAAAACTATTCAGATGCAGTCCTATTGGATTCGAGCGTGCGCAACTACCAACTTAGAAGCGGATTAAATTTATACGATTAACCGTTATTAGCTTAAGAAGTACAAGAGCGGATGCTTGCCGTGCCGCCCAGCGTGCACACTGAGAGAGACTTCGGTTAAATGATTTGGTATGACGAACTGGGAGCAGCGAGTGAAGACTATTGCGGCCGACGGCCGGCGTTCGCGGGCGCCACGAATAATTTAATACTAATGAATGACACCAGCCATCTTTATTATCGCTAGATGGGTATATACGTACACAGTTTGTTTACAAGTGTAATGTAGGATATATGTATTGTAATTATGGAGGTTTCATTTTATATGTTCTGAAGAGCATAGTTTTTATTTTGTACTTAATGTATTAAATAGAAAAAGAACTAAAAAAATATTTCAAATACGACCAAAAAAATTGAAACGATTTTATAACTCTTGTAGATTTTTAAAATATTGACCTATTTAGTTGGCGTGCATGATTAGCCGTTGCAAAATGAAAACAACTTAAATAATGAAATGTCTAAATATCCGGCTTAAATTATTTTAAGTGTTATTAATACATCGTTCCTGTTACTACCGTATAATATATCTATCTCGCCTATATTTTTCCGAAGGGGTAGGTAGAGTACATTTCCACATTTCATCAGTTATGTTATACGTCCTATAAAGGAGTAGGGAGTGAGCTTCTCGACATACACTGGGCACAGATCCAAACTTCATACTATTACTGGGACTTCCAAATTAGAATAACCTAATAATAATTTGCCCCATCCCAGGATCGAACCCAAGACTTCTCTAACACCGGTCGAGACCAACGATGTAGGTAGTCATATGGGCATAAATGTTTTATTGCTTTTTCCCTATCAAACGGAATAATATGCACGAATTGGAATCCGCCATTTTGTACAAACGTCAAGCAGCGAGTGTAGTGGTATTTACGCAACAAGCAAATACTGTATGATTTATAGGACGTCCCTCTTTGTGGCGCGGACCGCTAAATATCAATGACAGCGCGGGAGATTTATTATGTTCCGCAAGAAACAGAGGGCGAGTCGAGCTGCAGTCGACTAACCGATAACTTTGCTCCGAGTTGGTATTTAAGAGCTTTTAATCTGTCCAGTGCCACTGCAAACGTTTCCGAGTCGAATGTAAATGATATTTATTCACTAAAATTTATGGCAAAACTTTGACTAAGGCACTTATCTTACCAGCGAGCGTCGGGGAGCGAATCGAACTAGTGTGAACATAAAATTATGCTATTCATTTTTGAGCAGGCAGCAGGCAGGTAGCTTTTTATATTATTGCTGCTATTTATAAATAATGAATAGGTAGATAACTGGTTTGTAAAAGCGATCGATACGTCGCGATCGCATATCGACTACGAAGCTGGCTTTTACCTGAAATATGTATAGATAATAGATTTCCATTACTGGGGTTTTCGTCATTATTATCATTGCTTTAAATTGCTTGCTTTAAATTTTAAATGTTTGATTTAAATTGATACGATTAAGAAAAAGAAACTATGATTAATTATAGGAAATTATGAAAGGTGCGAATTGTTAGGAACAATTTACGACAAATTTATCAAGTATACAAAAGTATAGTATATAAAATCTTGTAATACATTTATACAGATAAGGTTAATTCTTAAACAGCCACAATTCAAACATCTCGCCTGCAGTGGAACACATCAGTAAGCGACTTCGAGTGACAATATTAAAATATTAAAGACTTAAAGTTATAACTGCAGTCTCTTATCTCTTTTTGCCAACGGTATCTACTTATTGTCACTGAAATATGATTGCGAAAATAAATTTTCACAGTTCTATGTAAATAAAGTAAAATAAATTCAGTTGACATTCAAAAGAAGCACCCATTTACAAGAGTTTTGTAATCGGATACGACGTAGGTTAGGTTTGTTTAGTTTAGTTTAGGTTAAGAATTTTTATTGATGTACCATATATAAATATTAAACTTATGGGTTTGCATGTCACAGTGAGGCAGTCTTTAATGAATACAGAATATTTACGAAAATTAGGGATAAGCGATTACTTTACAAATTATTGGATGATTTTGCAAAAAGGTAATTTTTATAAGCGTCTGTTTCTTAAATTGTAGCCTAGAACTAATTTTTATATGTAGTAGCAAAGCTTACTTACCATATGTGTTACTTTATATTTGTTGAGCTCAAACTAAATATAATACCAAACCAAAATCAATAGTGGATTTTGGTTTGGTCTCGTTGGAGTAGGAATCTTAATGTCAGTGATTTATTAAAATGCCTTTAAGGTCGCAGCAAGTAAAATGAGCTGCTTGCGATAAATAGGTTAGATAATTTAATTCACCCTTAGCCCACAGCGCGTAGTTGACCTATGAGCGAACAATAGGGATAATAACAGCTGGGCATTTTCAGCCGAGCTCCCTTTTACGATAATTGCTAAGTGCCTTCGGACTGAACTGGTGGAATGCTTTGATTTCTTTTTTCTCATACAATTTTAAGAAGAAAATACAAATGCTTTACCTACACCTTTACTTTAAGCTCACATTTATTTAAAGTCCACCTGCCATATGCCTTGGATAACTGTTTTTCGTTAATGGTTTTTTTAATAATTTCAATCTTATAAACATGTAGGGTATCCTAGGAGCGTCCAATTTCGCTTATAAATATATGACAATACCATTTGTGTCTGAAGGAAGACAGGCAACAGACTAAAGAAGGATTATATTTAGCTAAGTATTTTCTACGACTATAATATTTACTGTCTAGTGATTAATGACTGCAACGTTGAAAAATAAACAGCACTTAAAATAGCATTTAATTTTACAAAATTATTCACAATTGAAAATTGGAGCGTGACCTAGTTTGATAGTTTTATAAATTGAGATATTTATTGTGGTAATTAACGGTAAGCAATAAACGACTAACGAGAAATAAAAAACTTAAATCTTTAATAATAAAAAGTAAACTAATGACACTTACTAACCCCTCACAGGGATACCCTATGTTTAATACACTTAGAACCGAAACAGATACCTACATTTAGTATTGCCTGCCGAGCCGATGTCAAACCCTCTGTACATAGACCTAAGGGATCCTGAAGACGAGCTGAAATTAATAGTAATCAATACTCCAGGTAAATATCATATGAATAAGATGTAAATGTACAATCAAAAACTCTTTTAATGTTCTATTATTGGACACAAGCGTTCGCAGTAATGCCAAAACTGCCACGACAGCTGAAAGCGGATAAAAATATGCAGGTATTAGTTTTATATGGACATGGTAAAGAAACTCACATGTATTGATTTTAATCATATTTCAGTGACGAGGGCACTGCAATCACCGTTTGTTCTATATGACGAGGACATTCGAGTTGAAGAGATTTTTATTTACTCGGGTTGATACTTCAACGGTTCGCGGCTAACGTTACATATAAATGCTATTGAGATATTGCCTCACATTTGCTCAAACTTTTCAAGTGAGAAGAGTGCAATATTGTTCAGTACGTAACGATAAGTTTTAATTATGTTTCCAAAAGCACAAATGTTAACTCCTATCATAAATACGATTTAACATCATCATAATCAATCCTTTTGTCGTCCCACTGTTGGGCATGGGTACCCTCTCGAAATAAGGAGCGTTTAAAGCTAGTCTGGCTCCCAAGCCATGTGCGGGTTAGCAAAAATTGAATACCTACCACTAAAATCGAAAACATGTTAACGCTAAAGTAATCTAAAATATAAAATAGGTGGCGCAAACCACTGAACCATGTAAGGCACGAATTCGCAGTCGTTAAAGACAAGTACGGCGCTATTCGGCATACATTTTGCAAAGAAAATTCGTTCGGGAGCTCGGATGCCACGGCACGAGCGGTCGCCTGAAGAAGAAAATGCGATTAAATTAAATTTCCGCCCGCAGCAAGTTTCAAAGGGCTCCGATAGCCGCAATATCTTAAGCTACGTACGTTCAGGTCCGAACGCGCTCTGTCGTAAAGGAATCCTTTACGTCTCGTAATGTACTCACTACTGGGCTTCGCGTGTGGCGTCGCGTGCGACTCTACATTTCGTAATACTTTCCTTGTTATATATCCTTGCATATCTGTATAAAAAAATGTTTTATCTAAATTTGAATGCTTCAATTTAGTAATTGATACGTATTTTTATATCCTACAGATGAGATTTGTATTGCACTGACTTCCTAACTTCACAGTGCTGTAAATTTCGATCCAAATATACTCATACCTCTGGGCTCAAAGGGCGTAAAGGACATTTTGGCGTGAGGTACACGTACACCATGATATTCAGTTTTTCATTCACTACCTATTGATTCCTACACTAAAAATAGCAGAATTAAAATGTTTTTTGGAATTATTTTCCGCTCCTGTGAAGTCGTGTTGCGACCTTTATACTGTTGGAGTCCAGGGGTATCGATCGACATATGGAAAAAAAACAACTTAAATTAATTGACATAAGTAATCAAAACCAATCCATTTCGTGCAACTAAATCTGAATCGGTTGTGTTGTCGAACAAATAGATTTCAAGTAAATTAACAAACGAAAACCCAAAAAAGTCGTTCGTAAAACATGCTATTTCATCAGTGATATGCAATGTGATATTCTCAAAAGCTTTTGTTTAGATATTTTTGTTACATAGACACGGATGAAGTTCGCGTAATATTTCTATATGATGGGCAAAATATTCCATTTGTTTGTTTTAGTGAAAAGCGTAAAAAACGAACAAGCAGTGACAACAAGCAATTCCTGATACTAATTGGAGTATTAGTGTCAGCTGGGTCGGTAATTAAGTTGCAAAAATACTATGAATGGGCATTGATTAGACATTGGGCGTCGAGAATATAAAAGTAAGTATGTGAGTATACTTTAGTGTGTTGGTGTAAGTTAGACGGTTCCTATTCGGACTACCACAGCCGCGTTATGACTGCGGAGAACAGAAATGTTGGTCTGCACCGTCACGTGCCATCGGCGTCACACCCTCTACCCTGGAACACATATTACATTTAAATAACAATTGCTCCGCTGTGATAATAGGCCTAGCGGTGGTACCGCCCCGGGCGAATTAAATCCGATGTACCGCTTATGAAAAGAAAATGTTTAGATTGCAATACAACGTACTTGGTGTTACGTAACGGAAGTATTCATTTTATGAAACTGTTTTCGTTCAAAACGCGTACATATCAGAACATTTCAAACAAGTCTTCAAGTCCTTTTAAATGTTGTTGTCAATAAACTAGATAGTTCTGTCCAAACACTGCACAAGAAACACCTTGCACCTATCACGCCATACCTGACAGGATGCGCAGACTTGACAGTACCGTGTACAGCATGGGCTATGATTCCCCACCACAGTAAATACGGGTAATTATATCCGCCATTGCGATCCTGAAACGCTACCAATCATGCTTACCTATAAGTTTACAACATGTACGTTTCAATAAATTACTCCTGTTAAGGGCGCATTACGTAAAACACAGTTACGTAACTATTCGGTTCCCGTTTCGGTTCACATTAGCGGGCGATTATTCTTTTCACGCCACTTACCGGTCGATTCGAGAGCAACTATCTTAAGGGACGCTGAGGGAACGAGCCGCCCGGGAATGCGGAAAACTGTTAAGAGAGGAAGCGCTGGCTTAACAAGCGCTTCACTAGCTGCCGAATGGTACATTATGTGCTCCTTTATCTATACGAATATAGCGTTCCGTGGAATTTTCTGTACGTGGTAAAGAAATTGGCAGCAAAACCTGTTTCAGTCGTTTAGTTTTGGTAACACTTTTAACGTTGGACTAAAAATATTAAGTTGTCTCTAAAATCTGTGGTCTTTATTACCGATACAAATTGTTTCTGAGGGGTGCGTTCTGCGGTCTTGTCCATGATACTGCAAACTATAAAACATTGAACCTAACACTTATAGGGTAAATTAATCAAAAACCAAAGCATATTTATGAAGGTATTTATATATGTATATTGTATATGTGGGATTGTATATGCGTTACATTCCTGAGAGCTCGTTTGTTATGCATATCTTCTGGTATAAATAGCTATGTTCATTGAGGAAGTAAGCCAATGATGCGCACAACTTAATCACGATGAGTCACTTAAACGGAACGGAACGGATTTCCTTTCATTAGCTTGTTCTAAGTATATTATAATATAAATTATATTTGACGCGTTTATACTAGAGCTGCGGTGTTGGCAGCCAGTAAACGATTGTCTGAGATTGAGCAATGCCGGGCGCCGTTGGCTAGCGACTGGGTGACCGCTAGGTAGCAATTTTCAGAAGCATTTCGTTTCGTGCTTCGGGAGGCACGCTAAGCAGCCATGTTACGTCCGTTGAGCAGTTCGTTAAGCAATCGCGCTCATTGCCGTTACATAATCATTGGTAAGCTCTCTCAGACACCTATTTTATAGGTCTTTTGTTTGCAAGGAAAATACTTAATTATGAGCTTAAATTTGAAATCAAAAGCATTTTTTATAACTTAATTATAATTAACTTTTAAAAGAAGTTCCATAAACATCTAATGTATTGCTCAAACTACATTACGTCATGAGGTCATAATTACGTCTACTATGATATATGTTAAATGTGGAACTAAAGTAACTGTAAAAGTAAAAGACGAATAGTTAATACCCCGTTATAATAAATTTAAACAGCTATGGAGTAATACCTAATATCTCTAGCAAATAGAACCTTCGGCACTCAGGTAGCGCCCAATCGGGCCGATTGCGAGCTGGCACGGGAAATATTTTAAATCTTGTTATCGATTTCACTGTGTTGAATATAGATATTATTGACGTGAACATATGGATAACTATTGTATACACTCTCCATTAATTCGCATTAATGCAGGAGAAGTAGGCAAAACCCAAAGCCAACAAAACGCAGTGAAAAAACTGCATTTACTCGCGATTCTGTTTTACTCACATAGCAAATAAAAATCAAATTTTTAGTAGTTTGATTCCGTTTATTATCTTTTTTTTTTGTTTTTATTCCTTGTAATAGATATACACACGCGTGCTAAAGGTTCACGACGGTGATTTGAGATTGGATAACGATGAACATTACAAATAGTTCTGAAATCCCATTTGAGATTGTTAAGCCTTAAGTCGATAACCTTGCTAAACGCCTTCTGGCTCAGTGTGTGTACTAACAACCAAGATACTCGTACACAAGTTTATTTTTCCTTTTGGCATCGGTGCGTCCAAGTATGGCTTGCCTCTCGCACGTGACCGCGTCGAGCCTCTCAAGTGGCAACATAACAAATCACAACAATTGATGGATAATTATAAAGTAGGCGTGTACTTTTAATATGATTTCTCGATCTTTCAAGTTATTCTTATCTTGAATTTAAAAATAATATGTACAAATACGAGGAAACGTCATAATCGCACAATTCTCTATATGTACATCGACATTCCACGAACAAAGGATCTTAATGAAAAAACTTCAGCACATTTCAATTAGTCTTTTGTAGGCTGTAATTTTCGAACGTTAACGAGCTAAATTTTATCGAAAATTAATTGCGACATCTTCATTGAAAACTTTTCAGTCAACTTTAATATCTGAGAATTTTCTCAAGAACTTTGACAATGCAGTGTAGCTGCTGTAAAATTAAGAGAAGAGTAGATGAATGGCAGCTTCGTGGGAGTAAGTCTTGAGCAAATTTTGTCGTAAATCACTCAATTGTGTGAATATAGAAATGGTAGCCGCTCATCATCTAGGTAGGTACTACTCGCGCCAGTACCAAGAAAACAATATATGTATATCACTCTGTCGCATAACAATACTTGCATGTTCTTTGGGAGCGGGATAGCAAGCGAACGGCCGTCGTTTTTATATCTTCTTTAATTTCCACTCATTATACAATGATACAGTAGCATTACTTGCCTGTGAATTCAGTGAAGAACAGTTTATTTAAGATTAGGATTTCATTCTATCTTATAAGATTTGATATTGTTACTCAGCATGTCATATTGTTGGTATTAATGGAAATGTTTATTGTAGTCCGGCCACGTCTAGATATCTTCAAAACTGGTAGTAGATATTTATTAACTATTTGTATTTTCACGTGAGATCTTTCTAAATGTTGTGTTTGACATATACAAATATATACACATGGATTGCTATGGAACAACGTCACCTGACCTAGCACATGGAATACTGACCGAAGCTTTTAAATATGTACAAGCAGGTAGAAGGCAGCTGCAGTCGCTTCGACAGCAGCTACAGGTTGCAGCAGTATAATTCCAATACGTTATCTTTATCATCGACCTGTTTATCGTAGCATTGTTGGACACGGGTTTCTTTTCATAATTAAAAGGCCACATTGGCCAACTTTTAAGATCCAATGCAACTTAATATACGTTTCGTTACAAAGTTTAATTTTAGTATTGGAACACGGAATTCCAATTATTGTAGAATTAAACGAAACGCTTCAAAGCTGACACAGACGGACAACCTGACGCGCAGATTGACAACTACATTAACGGGGATCCGTTACGACGGAACCCTGGATTGTTTCCATTATTTGCGAGGGTTCACTTTAAGGGCTTAAGTGGAGTTACATTTGAACTATTGTTATTGTTTTTCATATGTATTTGGAATTATTACCAATGCTTCGATGTACAAACAGATGTAGTCCACTGATAGGCGTTAAACACTACATGCATGGAGGCTCACTAATGTTGCGAATTTTCGCATTGTACATATATTTGTATGAAAGTGAGATATGCTAAATACAATAACACTATTCTACAGTCTTTTAATATAATATCATTAGATCAGGTATTTTAATTGGATAGGCAGAGAGCATCGAGTATTCAATATCTCTCGCTCTCTATAGTAGTACTATAATCTGTAATAGTAAAGTCTCTTATCCCTACAAATATTTGTTGTTACGACCGGTACACTTTGATATTTTGAAGAAATTGCAGCGTGACGTAAATTAAACGCATATATTTTGGGGGTTTAAAATAAAGTCTGTTGCACATAATGTCTAAAATAAATTTGAATTAAGTAGGAACAGGCGTCGTTGCTTATCTCGTTTTTATTTTTAATTAAAATACCTTTTCCACAATGTAATATAAAAATGCAGCTGACGCCTTGATTTTTATAGCCGTTATAAGTTGAGTATAACTTAATTTACGGCGTTTCATAAACATGAAACTTTAATAACGTGATTTAATTAACTTTTTGATAGTGATGACTGAGCTGATATTTATTCATTGGGAAAAGAACGATAAATACGGAACCAAATACTTATATGATTGAAATATTCAAATCTTACTATGGTGAAAATATTAAGATATTACTATGATCAAAATAATTAAATGTTACTGTAGTTAAAATAATTAAATGTAACTATGATTAAAACTGGGCTCGCTTTTTCTTGCTATGTGAGCTACAAATCGTATATATTTTAAAATCAAAACGTTTTGCATTTGCTATTGCTAGGATGTAACAAATCCCTTAAATTCAAATCATCGTTAAGGATTACAAGTTTAAATCGCTTCACTGTGTATGGGCATAAGCGTACTTATGCGACGGCGGGCATGCGTATGTGTGAATGGATTTCTATTAGTGTGTACATCATTTACAAGCCCAAAAATGTTACTTTCCCGCTTCCTCTTACGGGCCCCTTGTAAGGCGGCCGCTAGTGTGCGTCAGTCGGGCGTAGGGATAGCTTCGCGCTCATGTGTGGGTGCACGGTCCGGGCCCGCGTAGCCCCCGCCAGTAGCGAGCCGACCGTAGCGGCACTACGACGCGGCTACGACGTAGGCGCGCCCAGAGCGTTCCCTACCCACATCATCGGACAATAGAACCGGCGACGAATCGTGCCGTTTTGTTATTTTTTGTTTGATGTGAATAAAAGCCTTGTGACTCGTAAAAGAAGAGACAGTATGGTAAGAGAGGACGTCCTTTGTCCTCGAGAGAGGCCGTTACTTTGCGTTTATATAATTATCGAAAGCTAATTTATCAATGACAAAAACGGTTTACATATTGGAACTGTTCGCAGTCGCTATGATGAACTGATACAGATAGAGTTTAATTAATAGTTTTGTGTTTACTAAAGCATATTAGAGGATATTTGGCGTACATACTGTTTGTACGTAGGGGTTGCTTTTGTGTTAGTGGAACGTAATTAATAACGGACAATTAAGTAGCGAGTGCTTTCATGGAGTTCCTGTGATTATTGCAGTTGTGAGGTAAATAGTGAACCCTTAAATAATAATTACATTACATTTAAAATACTTTATCGTTACGTGAAACTACACAATGTTGTTCGCGGTCCTTTCAGTACCTGTTTGTATTTGTAGCAAAGTTTTATAATTTAGTTTTAAATTAAGAAAGTATAAACCCAGGCTTATTATTTCATTAATGTATGTTTCTCATTAAACTAACTGTTATTCATATTTTAAAAATGTATAATTTTAATGAAGTAACTAATCTTCTAATCACTGTCATTATTAGGTAATACTGTTTTGGACGGTGCTGTAAAATTTACTAAATGAAAATTAAGTCGTATGCTAATTACCGAAAAAAAAATATATTTTTAGTAATAATATGAAACAAAATACTGTACTTTAAATGCGAATAGTATTTCATAACGGTATTGTGTTTATTATTGAACATTTCATCAGAGTGCGTTAGCGTTATTTTCATTTTATATCAGTGTAATATTCCGCTGCAATTAAATTATATTAACTTCATTGTAAACGATTATCACTATTGTGTCATAAAGACTTACTTTTAATATTATGCCAATTATAATCAAACCTATATGAGATGATTATGTGGATACAAAGTTGTCATTTAATAGTGGCGATCAATTGTAGCTACACTGGTAAGCTATACCATGGTTTTAGTATATGTTAGGATTATCATGACTGCGACAGTTCCTGCTGGTGGGTTTCGGTGTTCGGCCAGAGTTGCGCCGTGTACAGCACCAACATACGGATAGCCGTCTACTGCCTCAGCTCAGGTTCGAACATTTATCACGAAGGAAGCTGCACGTCCAACTCGGTCAGTTGACCATGTCGTATATGACTTGCAATCTGTGCGAGTGTCTCCTACCACCACGCCGACCACGGTTACATGACATTCACGTGTCAGACGCCGAAGGGGAGAACATGCGTCAATATACGATGGTAAAAAAAAATAATCTTAATAATACCCCTTGGGATATCTCCAGCCACGGTATCTGAACCGAAAATAAGCCTCAAGAGAGTTTTTGTTATGGTAACCAGAAGGCTAATAAGCTAAATATAAAATATAATATGTACCTAAAATATAATGATCGTACCCGTTAAAACTTAAGGGTATAAAATAGGGATTATTTCTAAACCTTCGTTGTTAGAGTAAACTTATCTTGGCCTAGAGTAAGCTTATCTTCTTACTTTATCTTAGGTAGAGGAACTTGTAAAAGTAACCTTATTCGGAGAATGTTCGTTTAATTGATCTTCTTATACACGACAAGATATAAATACAAGTTTGATCATTCAAACGTATTCTTTTGGGACTTATTAAATGTTGTTAAATTGATTTTGATTATTTTCCATTGCTGCTGTTAGACAAAATTATTTACTTTACTTATTAGTGTTTTAAATATTTAATCATACGTATGTTTTTAATATTCTTCGAATTATTTTTTATAATTTTTATAAAAATCTTTATTGCATGCTTTAATGGTTAGAACATGCAAAGAGAATGGCCGATGAAAAATAACAAAACGAATATACAATCCGAAAGTTTATGGACGCAGGTATGCAGGACGCAGGAGGCGAAGGATCGTCTGTTTTGACCAAATTGATCAATAATAATAGATCTATTCAGGAGTTCGATAGAAGTCTCTGAAACCGACGTCCATGAATGAAAATAGTGATAGATGTTGCAGAAGCGCGACAGTTCTGAAAAAATAGAGATACGTGGCATACGCTGCTCTCTGCTTACTCTATAAAATGTAGCCTGTTGTGATGATATTATAATGGTAAATTATTGGATTTATTTATCGGTTGAGGGTCACGGAAATAGGTCTAATTCCGATAATACCTGGCAGCAGTGTTGGCATCGTGTTGGTAGAGACCGAGTTAGCGGTGGTACATATACTAGAACATATTTCTTATATTATGTATATTGTTACGTAGTCCTCAAAGGTACTGTGAAAGTTGCAATAGATTTCACATACATACTCGTAACTCCATTGATATTATGTAGGTACACATTGTGTAGATTCGTGTAACCATTGAATATCAGATGACATATAGTCCTGCTCGATAATGTAACAACATGAAATCACAGTCTTTCTTAGATAGCACTGGTGTTGTAACCTACAGACCGTCGGTGCGCACGTAATGCTAATAATACATTCTTTATAACCATATTCAATTAAAATTTTGCGAGTTCTTTAGGAGAATTTCAAGAAAATTTCGCAACAGCCGTTATCCGAATCACAAAAACGAATGAAATATTTGTATACGCTGTAGTATATTTAGTTATACTTTACTAGCAGTTAAAGTCGTCGGAGTTAAAGCAAAACTATTCGCTTTTCAAAAATAGTTATTTATCTTTCTGTTGCACGATAGTTCGCGTCGCTTATAAATCGAAAAGCTTAAACTTTCGTTGCACTTTTTATACAAAAATACTACAAAAAACTTATTATTTGTGATTTGAATTTTTTTCCCCGATAAGAAACTGCCACACGTTTGACCGTGATCACGACTATATAAAAACACGTTACAAGCGACTGATCGTTAAATTTAAACGCATGTGAGGTCAAGTGAGCTTCACCAGTTCATTATCAAAACTTCGAGGGTACTTAATTATGGTAGTTTCATTTAAAAAGTAGTTTAAATGAAACTACCATATCATTTGATATTTTGTACAAGAACATACGTAAGGAGAAGATGTCCCCAACTGCCATCAATCCCATCGCCGTGCGCGCACCGGGTGGACCGCGCGTATTGTACGTACAAGTCGGTGTTCATTACGGACGTGCCGCGGGGGACGCGGCCGTCTTGTCTCGCTCCACTTATGAATTTAATACAACTATGCGCAAAAAGGTCACAGGCACAAGGCCGCCACTTGGGCGCTTCTTGCGCGGAACCACTCACACCTGCACTAGAACGAGCGTATTGTATATGGCAACGTTTATACATACAGACGGTAGTAGACTGATAATGTATGTATGTATACTTACATATTTTTTGCTCATTGTTCTTGGTAGAATAAAAGTGTAATTTCAATCTAACCGTACAAATGTAACAATTCAT
>DWME01005845.1:0-14376 GCA_018244795.1 Parelbella ahira ahira | reverse complement strand
TTTATAAATTCTAAGGTGTGCAGGTTTCCTCACGATGTTTTCCTTCACCATTAGCAAGTGATATTTAAAGTTAAAACGCACTTTTATAAAGAGGTGCGTGCCATGGATGCGAACCCAGGACCCCCGGAATGAGAGGCTGAATTCTTAACCACTAGGCTACCACTGCAGTATATGTATATGTATAAATACACATAATAAAGATAGTTAAGAGTCAAATCTTCTTAGATGCTGTTAGAAGTTTGCATCTTAAGGAAATGTTTGCTTTATGTAAAACCTGCTTGTTTCTCTAACATTTCTCCGCATTCGTTTTCGGATAATGTTCACGTTGTTTCAGTTCGAAGTGAAATTTATGAATGCTCGCTGCTATGATATATTTTCTAGACGTATAGCAGGCGGCGGCAGAACTTTATAATCAATTCTACCCCAAGCCGTTACGTGTAGGTCGGACGTGTTGTTTGAAAACAAGAAAAGTTTCACATTCATTATTTTTTTGCGTCGTTTTCACGGCATTTCGACGCGTGACTTAAAAAACAAAGCCCGGTATAAACGAGTTTAATGACGTACGTTTGATATTATAATTTTATTATTGTTTGTCGACAAAGATTTAGAGGGAAACAATATTGCGCTCTCGATATTTTTATAGCACTATAGTTTCGGTTATTTTTTAAAGTCAGTGAATGTATTTCAGGACTTGACCCGCAACGTTGACTACGATTTTATCCCTTCTAATCCTGAGGAGATATTAATTTTCAACATTTAAAAAATATTTCATGAGAATCGTGTCAAGGTTAAATTAAAGACACATCTATCCTCATAATATATGCTACATCTCCATAACTATCAACCCTTTTATCGTTTCACTATTGAACATAAGCCTCCTCTATTAAAATGTTAGCAGGGTTAAGGCTCTACTTTATCATTTTGGCCAAGTTAACGTTAGCAGACTACACAACTAAAAAAAAACATTATAGAAATCTTTAATTCAACGTTATTTAATGGGACGCATAACATAACTAATGAGAAAAACTACACTCCTCACCAACGCCCTATAAACCTTATACAGATGTTTACAGATTAAAAGCGATGTAATAAAGGTGATCTTTAAGAAAGCAACGTAATGAGAAAAGATAAGCGCGGCGGCGGTGAGATACTGTCTGATTTGGGATGTATAAAAAGGTGTGGTCACGTAACAACGAAGAATAGCATATCATTCATCAACGTCACACCTCGGTTCTGGCGCCGTAGCGCGCAATAACCTGCTCGCCGCAAACTCTACATGATCCGCTCGAGCAATATCAGCTAGGAGTAGAAATAGTCTGTTTTCAGAAACGTTGTAATTGCGTGCCTCCATAATAATAGAAAATGATGACTTTGTAAACTATTTTAATACAACTTATTTGCTGCGACACATTCCGGTATTCGGGGTATGGCAATAGGTTCACCCCCTATTCCTAAAGTAGGCGGAAATTCATTATGGGAACCAGATGGCTTATAAACTACATTATACGAATATAAATGTTTACTTATATATCAGATACTTTTTTATATTCAGACACAAACTAATACTTGTATCTATCGTATAATATTTGTTTTCTATGGAAATTGAACTTGCAATCCCCGGTTCTTTACCTTCGCTAACCACTAAACCAACAGAACCTATTCGATGTAAATATAAAATATGTTAAATAAATATTCAATATTTCTCCTGGATAGGAATGGAATCCACGGCCCCCAGCTCAGTAGTTAGCTTCGCTAACAACTGAACCAACAGCTTGTATTCAATTTAGGTAAATGTAATCTAAAAATTCCCGTATAGATTGTTCAGTTGGAAACACAACGAAAAGATGCGTTCGGCTCGTTCGAGCGCTCCCCCGAGATTGGATCTGATTCGGTAAAGCGAATTGCTACCGACGAGAATGGAAGTTCCAAAATTAAATGTATGATTGTATTCGAATACGAAGAGGCCAATTTACATTGTCATCTTTGCGAATCTAATTTTTAGGAGACCTTTTTTGTAATGTACAGGCTTGTTCGTTTTATGTGAATTTGGGGGTAGGACTGAATGTTATTGATTTGTAGTTGTTACGACTTGTTACATGAAATAACTGTTGTAATATATTCTAATGTCAAATGGGTGCTCACTTGAACAGTTGTGAGGGTCATCAACCCTTTTATCGTTCCATTATAGAATATGGGTCTTCTTTCAGAATGAGACATTGGGCCATAGTCTACGACGGTAGCTGGTGTTTAAGATGCGGTTGCAGTACTTCTTTATTTGAACTTTAAACATAGAGTTTTGTGACGTTCACAAAAAGAAAATTTTTTGACGTTTGATACTGAAACATCAGTACGGTACAGTCCATGTGCAGTGTGCAGTGTGTGTGTATATATGTGTAGTATCCGTCGTAGTTTTCCAACTTTTTCAAAGGAAGACTTACGAGATTATACGTGTCGTACAACCTAACAAGTTACAGCGTCAATTGGTGCAGATGCTACGACGACGCCGGCTAACTTGTGCGAACGTTAGTCGACAGCTGCTTTTCTTGTCAACTATTGAAAAAATATCTCATCGCGTCTTCCTTTATCGATTTTTCTTTTAATAAAAATCATTGTAATATCTGATTTACAATTTAACTTACATGGTTTTTAGACATCGTATTTTTAAAATGTAATAATTATAAAAATTGCATGAGGTATATAAGTACATATATAATTTTTAAAAGTACCAGCATACATGCTTACTAATAGAAGACTACGCAGTAAAAATTATTCCTGCCGGCGGTGATTACATAATCGCAAAAGGCGACATTATGATGGTTTTAGATAGTCACAGACGTAAATAATGTGCTTTTCCCGCTTGTCGTACTCAAATATATCTACCAATTTGTCGATGCGATATTTTTAATGCGAGAACCGTTTTCGCTAACCGCCAAAACGTCAGTAACATTATCATAACAAATGAATATCAATTTTACAGTTAAGCCATTCCGGCAATTTATGGCGACTACCGACCGCAAATTTTAATAATGAACCCTTAAAATGTCGGATGGATATTAATACTGAATTGTAATAAAGAGAAATAGTTTCGGCCAACTGGATTTACGTCAAGTTTGTTTTCCTGCTGTAATGGTCTATAAACGAAATTAAGTGTAGTTAATGTTTCTGTCGACAATCGACCGATTAACTTGACTTCATGGAAGTGACTGCACAAATTTTTGGCGATGTTCAGCCTCTTCATATTACATTGAGCTAATGATATTGCGGGAACTTTTCTACCCGACTATACCTCTTGAGTTATACCAATTATTTTAAATGGTAACAAAGCTTACATCCATACATACGTACATATATGCCTACATACGTACTTAAATACATACATACATACGTACCTACATACATAAGAACATATATATATGTACATCAGTCTACTACCATCCACTGTTGGACATAGGCCTCTCCAATAGCACGCCACTGAACTTGTAAAAAGCTAACAGACCTTGCACTGAGAGTAATGGACGCGGACGCTATATACGTGGCGTTGGTCGACGTATTCGAGGCAGCTTGCGCACGATATATTTCTCAAATGGCCCGTGCTTCCCGACATCGCTGGCTGCTATTTATTCCCAAGTCCGAGGTTTATCGTTCGTCGGGCCATCTGTACGCAATGGGGCTAGAATCTCCCCTGAACTTGGACAGAACAAAGTTACACAGACCTGATTGTAGTTTTATGCCTAAACGACCTACATATGTATATCATAGACTAGCCAGCGTTTATTTAAGTTTGATGCCTAACCAACATACCTATATGTACTTAACTTTAACTTGCTTCTGATATTTGACTATTATTGAAACTACTGTCCAATGTTGACTAAAACTGTCTACCCAGTAACTAATTGTCAGCATCCGTAAATGTTTTGAACAATATTGGATCACACTGCTCCAGCACGGATTTACATGGACAATAAATAAATATATATTTCCGGATATATCCATACATGGCGAATTCTACTAAAGCCATGCGAAGTATTTTTTTTAGTTTATGCTCGTTTTGTATGATAGAAATAATCCTACGAAAATCATAGCTACTTAACAGGACAATAAAGTGAGGCCGATAGTCTACTTAGTCTGTTTTAATTATGGTTTGTCAATTAATATATTCACGGCTCGAAATTAGTTGCAAGAAGTTCAAAGAGTGATCGTGAGTTGGAAGCTAGCCAGTCAGTGTGTATTGAACGTTGCTCGGAAACAAGCGGGGGTTTAACAAGCCGTGTCGTAAACACTCTTAGAGCAGGGTTAATTTTATTATTATGACTTTATTATATTTTAATAATAATAATGTTCTACTATAGTATTTAATACAGTATAATAGTAATTAATCTTTTGTCGTCACGTTTAGCCACGAATGTGGAAGAAGTACTTCAGGTTTTTAAGGACAGATATCGAGTACTCAATGTTCCCTGCCTACCTATTAAGAGGCCTGGCGCGATGGTATAATCTCATAATTGTTGTAAACACAACGGTTTAAATCGTTCATATCTTGTGTTCCAGGGACTCTCATATTTATGTAATTTAGGCGACTAAATATTTTCGTGTCAGAAATTGATTTCATCGCGACAGCTAAGTGACCTGTTACTAAAAATTTTGGACCGATCTTAAAGTTGAACCTGTTACTAGGCTTGGTTTTAATCATATGATAGGCTGCGATCCCCCTAATGGAAAGCGCATAAGCGTTCTAAGCTGGAGCACGCATGCCTAGTAAGAGCCTACTCATTATTATTATTATTATTGCTATTTACTTCGCTAAATTGTTTTCATCGTTTATACATGTCATCATACCACGTTGGTCCAGTGCGGGTTGAAATAATACACACCCCTTTAGAATATCGAGAACTCTGATATAAGCACAATCCTAAGGGTGTTCCACTAAATAATCACCGCAAGTTATAATTAATTTAAAAAAGTAAACTTTAAAAACTGAGGACGTTACGGAATTAAACCCCGACCCACCAAAAATCAGAAGCGGAAAACCTAACCACTAAAATATCACTGCTTTACGTATTTTTATATTTAAAAAATGCGCCGTAACTCCTTTCTTTGTTCAAAACAGCCATTTTTCCCCCACCGCGTAGCTCCTAGAGATACAGTTACACAGAGACCGTAAAGACAAGTTATTGCTCGACACCAGTGCTACGGTTCGAGCGTATATTATAATTACAATTATAAACTTTTCAAGCACGTATCCGCTACGTCGCTGTTGTATTATTCACGTGCTTATGCATAAACACGGTCATTATACCGTTATCCTTTTAAGTACGTCGTTTATGCTTAAGATAACAGCACCATCTATATAATGAGCTTCGTTTGCAACTAATTTACACGTTAAATAAAAATCTAATTAATAATAAGCGTTGCTTTACTGGAAATTTGTTAAGCTCTGTTAAAAGCTTTTATACTACTGCTAGGTTTTTTTACAACAGGGTGTTTTCTTTTGTCGTGTGAAGGGTTTAGCAGACCAGCGGACAACAGACGCAAGAGACCATTGCGGCTGATGGATAGCTACAAATTAATGTTTAGTATTACTGTAAAAAGTGAATTATTGAGGTAAATCAGTTATTAGTTGCCAATAAGACCATAGAGATTTACTATTAATTGGTAATTAAATTGTAAGTCTATCAGCGCAGTACTCGTTATGGATTAGCGTCTCCTGGAACCGTTACCAATCGGAAGAAACAAATAACACAAAATGATGTTATGTAAATATACGCAAAATGGACACACCCCCGATTAAACCGCACTCGCTGTAACGATAAAGGAAAATGTTACGGAATCTGAACACCTTAGAGTTCTCCATAAGTTTTCTAAGTCGTTACAAGTCTGCTAAGCCGCATTTGGCCAGTGTGGCAGACTCGGACCTTAAACCTCTGTTCAATCTGCAGTAATAATCGTAATCTATTTAATCTTAAATCTATGCATAACTTTTTCTGCTAGTTTTATACTCAAAAACAAAAAAAAAATGTTATGTGAGAAAATAATTTACTTTCAGCTTTCACACTACGTTAAGGGTCTGTCTCGTGGATGATTTAGATAAGAGTGTCACCGAAAATAAAAACGATGGCATACAAAAATAATAGGTATAAGAATAATAATAAGAATATATGCATACAGGAATAGCATTGATATATGTGCGTCCGTGTGAGTGCGTGCGTGTGCATGTATGCGTGCGTACGCGGATGCGTTCGTGCGTGCGTGCTTGCGTATATAAACATAAAAGTGTAACTATCGCCTTGTTTACGATATTGTAGTAACCAAACTGTATTAAACGATTCGCACGTAATTGCTTTGTTATAAATTTGTTATGTCCTTTTTTAGTATTAAGTATTTACCGAGCATGAGCCTTGCGCTTGTTTACTAAACTCTTTTATATGAACTTCTGTTCAACGCGGACCATTTTTCTCGTGCGTTTTCTAAGTGGAATGGGCATTATAAGTTCTAAAGAATTTTATAATAGAAAATCTTATTAATAGCTTTTATAGGTTTATAGATCGTGCCACGAGGAGAGCTTTGCATAAATAGCTAGGTTTTGTAAGTTCATTGTTCGGCTGTGTATCGATATATCGAATAATAAAGATTTTATTCATTTCTTAATATGAACTCACGTCTGTTGTATAAACAGTACTACAATAGTAAGGGTTTGCTTTCTTGTAAATAAGCTCGGAAATTCGACGGGAGATGTCCGTTATTGAGGCATAATAATCTATCCCAGGTAAACGAATATTTCTTTGTAGGTAACATTTTTTTGCTCTAATCGGATCCTTGGAACCTTGAATAAAGATATAGAAAAACTACGTTAGTCTCTGGTACGCTTATTGCCTTTCAACGAGGACCTAGTGAGTGGAAATTTTTTTAGGTCCGACTTTTTCAACCCAGTTTCATAGGAAAGTTCTCCAACCTCTTTCAGCTTTTGTTACGACTTGTCGAAACATTTAAATATGGAACAAGGACGTACGTACCCCCTGAACTAGATTTTGAAAATTTCAAGATTTCGTTTTCGGCTTGTTTTCGGCTCGCCGTTCTGCTGACGCTTCGGTTGAACGACGTTGCGAAGTTGTTAATCTTTGTTGAATGTTGAACTTAACAAAGTTTTAACTTGTCTCAACGTAAAGTCATTTATCTTTGTTAATTTATAACAGCTATCGAAATGCCTTTGAAACCAATATACTTACATATTATATAGATAATATTTATTTCCTTAACAATACAATAAATTAGTTTATTTTCATAAAGTTTGAGGCGTAAAATATTGTATTAAAAATATTCTAGAAAATAAGAATACAAAAGACGCTCGTATCTCTTGCAAGGGACCTTTTCCAAGCAAAGTTACGCCGGTGTATTGGTGACCTATTGTTAGAAAACTGTTAAGGGTGGAACCCTTAGTTGAGGGTGGGAGTACGGAAATAAAATCCTCACACCTTTTTCTAACTTTAACTAATAGTAAAGGGTAAGCCCACGTAATCACACGGAACAAATTAGACTTTACCGGGGGTTAAGCGTTTGTAACTAGTTTGAATTTTGATCATTAAAAAAAATACCGTGTACTTGAATGATAATTTATTTTAGAAGGGCATAAAATGCAAAAGAATATCAAGTTGTATTCGTACAACGTTTCCTAGCAGAGATTGTCCAACTGTAAATCTTACTGTTCCCGTGATTCGCAAGAAAAGCATTGAAAACTTTCTCTGAAATAGAACTCAAATAAATTTCCATAGAAAATCTTGTTTTGGTGTAACGGCAGATACGAATAGCGATATTTTTCTCTTTGAAGTCTTTTTAATCTTTTTGTGAAAATCTATATAAAGGAAATTCATTTGAACCTATACCATTGGTTATTCCACTTATTTCTATAGCAAAGATAATTTTAAAATTGAACGCAAAATAAACATGACAAGAGACAAAAAATACGAAATGTAACATTGCTGGCGTTATCCATGCTTCATTTTTCGCGAAAAATATTTAGTCTTTATCATGAAAATGCGGTTTTCCATAAAAATACCATGCGTTCTCCCCGACGTTATCGAAGTATGTTCATACAGGGCCCTCTGGGCCCTTTAGGTCGGCAAATTGCGATCGAATGCCTTCGAATAGAGCTCCGTTGGTCGAAATCCCCTCAAGTACCTGCCTTTCCCGCTACTCCCTCAGTAGATAATACTCCCCTACGCATAACAGTTGAATGATTTTGATATGTATAGGTGTTGTTAGAGAAAAGTGTACTACTTTCGTTCTTTACTTATGTGTTTTTTATCAAAAAAATATTCATCCATATTTTGTGCAAGGAGACATTTTATTTTTCAACCATTAATATGATGATTTTTTCACTTGCTTGAGTATTGACATAGTGAATTTAATTCATTAAATTCCACCATCAATTTTAATCATTTTAAACTGTTGTCACTAAAATCCAGCCTGTGTCTAAGAAAATTATTAACGCATTGTCGACGAGTACATTTTTAACGTACAATTTCACAAATCGATTAATTATACATATGTTTATTTCTATTAGAACATTAAAAATAAATCGTGATACTAAAAAGTAGAACCGTAGTTGTTCGTAGTGTACAGATGAGGCTCTATTTTTAGCGACAATTCATATGGAGTTTTTAAGTAGTCAAATTTAAAACGTGCTAGTACCTGTAAAGAGAGAGATGAAAGTAAAATATGAAGTAAGTAAAAAGTCTGCCTATTCTGTAAGAGATCTGAAGTGATAATATAAAAATAACGATATAAACTTGAAATATTTTATTTTATTCAAAAATGAATAGAAAATGTTCAGTGTCTTCAATGTTATTTACAAACTGGCTGCCTGTCCCGCATAATAATGTTTCACTATTGAAATACTGCAGGAGCATAAAAGCATCCATTTTGTGACAAATTCAATAGACTGAACTGAGAAGCTTAGCGCAAGCCGCCTCGTGCATTTCTCAAGATTTCCTCAAGTCTCTTGTACATTTCTTTCCATATTCTACACAGGGTAGTTCAAATAAAAAAAGTAAGGACGTATTTCCTTTTGTTTATATCATACGTACACTGAAGTGAATAGGAAACGTGACATCACGCCTGTAATCCTTGGAGGGGTAGGCAGAGCAGTGTAGTACACGTCTACGTTCCACCAGCTACGTTTAGGTCCCATGGAATACTTGGTGAGCCTATTGCCATACAGTAATCGTGTTTGACTTAAAATATCTACTGCAGACGCTCTCGCCTCCTTTATTAATTATATTTTTTGTTATAGCACTGTTTTACCTCTGTTGCACATATAAATATGTATATAAATGACCAAAATATCTAAAATAAAAAACTTTCTTTAATACTGATTTAAAGATACAATCCTCATGGATTAATTATATATCATGTATGTAAGTACATGTTATTTATAACATGACAGCTTTAAACATGAAATGTATTACTAATAGTTTTCGTAAACAAATGAATATTCCATTTCATCAATAAACAAATAATAACCAGTTCAATATTAAATTACATAACGTATAAATATTTTCACAGATAAAAACGATTTCAATGATATATTTGCATTACCTGTAATTCATAGGAAACCAAAATGAATTCATTATTATCATAACACACATACGCACACGCGAGCACTAGCACGCACACACTCAAACAGGGACAGGAATGAAGGAATTAAAAAATATTTTTCTATAGCAGCGATGCTATTTAATTATGCTTAAAAACATTTTTTTATAATAACGATAAAGTTAACTATTATCAGTAAGTCAAATAATGAATACTCATTGCAAATTTGTCGAAAAAAATTAAATATGCAGACAGAAATGACATCAGTAGTATTGTTATCTCAACATTTATACAACTAGACCTAAATATATAAAGTAGCAATTCAATGTCCGATGGAAATTATCATGTCGTATGTCCTTGAGTTGTGCATTCTGTACAGTTTGAAATATATAACGATACAGTCTCTGAGTCAGACGGAATATATCAGACAGTCATTCTTGCGTTTTGCTTTCTATACACTTGGGAGGGAAAACACAAAGCTAAAAATAAATAGTATCTTGGAGAGGACTAGCTTGCGGTGTGTATTCATACATCAAAACACATTAAGTCTATGCGGTATAAAATATATATGTAGCTGAAACGATTCCACGTCGAGAGCTTAACGTTTCGAAGGCAATTTTGCCACTTTGCCAGTCACGGCAACGCTGCGGACGCTCGCCGTCGCCTCTCGTTTCATGTGAGATTTCAAATCTATTCATGAGACATGCAAATTTTCAAGCGATATTTTCCCTTTCTGCTATCAACCGGGGAAACTTCGACGGAGCTTTTTGCTACACTCGTATCTAAAGTACATGGTTATAAATGACGAGAGAAGAAATAGATGTGCGCAGACACTGCTGAATATAGTACGGCAGATTTGCAAGGATAGAGATATTTGGCGGCCGTTGCTTTCTGCTCACCCTGTAAGAGGTGTAGCGTGCCGAAATAACAATAATAAAGTACAAGTTGTTCTTTCGTAATATGTAGAAGTTGGTTATTTAATAACCAAGGCATTGTAAATTTATTACATCGTTGAGCGAACTTTTTAATTAATTCACATTATTATTTTCTAATTAGGTGCTCTTGTTGAATTTATTAATTGGTCCGAATTGGCGCAATTACAGGCCGCGACAGCAAAATTGCCGCCGCTTACATGAAATACATGGTGAAGTTTTCGGGATCGTAATTGGAAATCAACTATGCCCTGAGGGTAACAGCCCCGCGTTACGAACCTAGAGAAATCTACAAAGTTTTTATTGCGATATCAACACAATATTAGTTACGCGCTCCCAATTTATGTTATATCGTTGTATGTCTTGTACTCGGGGTACTGTCTGAAACTTATGTTTCATTTAAACTGTTGTTATAATTTTATAATCTTAATAGCAGACTGCCTCGTTAGTCGAGTGGTTGCAAGCGCATGCTGGCCGAAAGGTCCTTGGTTCGATCTCCGAGTCGGGCACTATAAGATATTTCTAACTTGAAATTTCTAGTAGTCGTTTGAAGTCTAGATTTGTGTCCGATGTATGGCAATAGGCTAACTACCTAATCGATTATGGGATGTATAACGGAACTGGTGAAGCGTAAAAGTATAACTACACTTCTCTGCCTACCTTTTTGGGGATTGCAGGAGTGATGTTACTACTTCAGTAGAATTATATTGGCACTTTGAATTTAGCTAGCTCGGACTATGCCCTTAACATTCTCATGATGTACAGGAGAACTGTGTCAAACAATGGAACGACTAAATGTTGACGAGAGTATTATGAACGTACATAGTCTTCAATAAAGGTGTAATTGATACGAAGACTCTGTGCTTCTAATTTGAAAACGATGCGAACTTCCTACGCCATCTTCCACATTTCAGTAGAAGCAAATATTTTTCAGCGGTTTCTGTAATAACAAAAACATTGTGAGGTACTATTTCATGTTGGAAAACTGAAAATGTTTAATATACAAGAGACTTGAGTTCGGTAATAATTTGACTGTTGTACTATTTTGATACTGCACCGAGAACAATGCGATATTTATTTTCCTTTTGTTTTTGTTTCGTAGCTACAATTTGTTGTCTACACAATACAAGAGTACCCTTTGTACAGCTGAAATATTTGCTCCGTCCTACAAGCTTTATTATCAGCCGTTTGTGCAATCGTAAAGTAGAAATTGTCGAGTGGATTTACATAAAATTTCGGGAGCAAACTTTGGGTTAGTTAAACAAACAGGATTGGGAACAAATGGGCCGAAATAACCCAGCGGCGGGCGGGTGCAGGGTACTCGATCCTCTGATAAAATTACACAAATGCTAATGAAACTCGAGTAGCTCGGGCGAGATTAGCGTCCTCTGTGAAATTGGACCTGTTTAGAGACTAATTTCGCTCCGATCCTCCATTCTGAAAGCTCTCCAACTTCACGGATACACTTCGTGATCTTTGTGAAGCTTACGAATCGAGGAATTGTTTTGTTACACTCACTACAAAGTACTTCACGGTATGCATACCAATGAGAGGTTTAGATATCGTGCCTCTGAAAAACGATATCTCTCTACTAGCTGCTGCTACTAGTGCTCTTTGCTCACCCCGTAAGACCCCTGGCTGTATGATATAATGATACTAATAAAGACAATTGGTTATAGAATACATAACGATATTAAAATTCGTAGCAATTCAAAACAGACATTATAGCTCTCAAACATCAAATGACACGAAACAACAAAGGACACATTGCGTTCAGAAATCTAATGTCATCGTAAGTGAAATGTCAGTTATGCCTTTATGACATTGCAATACAAAGTCCATTCCCAATCCCAGCTGCTCAGTTGAGCCATCAAATACACAAACGTTGGTTTAATCAAGCGTCGTGAAGTGAGATTTAGTTATTAATGTATGTATATGAGATACTTATGTACATACGTATCAAATGGTTCCACGGCGAATGACGTAATGACAATAGTAAATAACTTATTTCGTTTAATTAATTTGAATCTTTTATTACTATTACGATTTATTTGGTGTTAGACAATACTCTGTAATATTAACATTGTAATTATCGCGACAAAGAAATGTTTTTATTTTCAAACTTTATAACAATGTAGCTGTAAACCCGAGGCGCGTACAAGTTCGTTGTTGGGACAGCTTTAAAAAGTGAAAGGTTAGATATTTCATATAGCACGACTATAAACATGTGTACTTTCCACAGCTATTAAAATGCCATATTTTCACTTGACAAAAAAGGCATGGTTCATTAATTTTTATTTTTGTTTTTTATATTTCTAGTTCGAAAGTTTGAAAATTTTTGTTACCAAATTTGTTTCCGAACGTAAGACAATCATTATTTTGGACGTTAAAAATATCAAAAAATTCCCTGTATTGTTCACTTGTCATATAAAAAGTTTCGTACAACATTTATTGCGTATATCAGCGTCTTCGACGTTGTGATGATCAGTGGATCAGCCAGTTTTTCTTTACATCTACAGGTAACAACATTGAGTTTGTGTAAGCATTGAATTACAATAAATATCTTAGTATATTTCCACACAGTTATTCGATCTCAAATAACGCAATGTCTATACTGTGGTAACCGGAAAGCTGATATATTATTTATAAATATACGCGATACTTTTTACTTCAAACAAATATTCATTCCGTCTGGATATGGAACCTTTCTTTACTCGTGGATATTTTTCTCCACTTCTACAAATATTCTTGCGGTGTGAGTACGGAATCCTCACCCTCATCTCAACAGTGAACTAATCACTAAACTAATGTAACAGGCCAATCTACAGTGTTATCTTTTCGTTACAATTTCCACTTTTCGCTTGTTATTCTAACCCCAGTTTCGGCTAAATTTAGGTCGAGCCGTTTGAAATTCACCTCTAACCTGTCATCCAGATTTCATATCGCTGTTTGATCGATGTGAATCATTAGTTCGCTTTGTCACATGCACGCGCGGTCTATACGAAGCGGTACAATTAATATGTTGCTAGTATATTGACAGTCTATTACAGGAATGCTTTGGTATCTCTGTTCAACTCGTACACAATTGACAGCTCTTTTGGCGCCGAAATAACTTGCTTTGTCTGTTCAAGGTTCTATTGTTTCATCGTTGTTTGAGTAATCTTATCCTGAACTGCCTGTATTAGTCCACTGCTAGATATAGTGCGGTTTTCGATGTTCTTCCATGGTATTTTTTTCCACAGGTGGTTTTTGCCCATTATCCCAACGCTAGGCATGTGAGTTAGGGATCAAAAGTGCGGCGTCTTTGGCTTGGCTGCTAGTCTCATAGATGTATTTAATATTATTCGATATTGCTATAACAATGTTATGTACCTACTTTAAGTAAGTATGCCTCATTACCTTGAAATGTTTTTTGTTAAATATTGGGAACCTTGTCGTACTTTTATGCCATAGTATTAGGAGCAGCGCAATGATAAATGTATTGTGGAACGTGGGCGAACGAACGTACTAGGAACACAGAAATTGAGAAAATATGTTCCGCCATATGTAATTTTGTATAAACATCAGATCCGCGAACAAAGCGTGACTCTTGCTACTCACATATTTCAATATATTTAAAAGCTGTATTGTTATTTTTTGTTTTAGCCTACATTAAGCTACGATGGATATTTTAACAGCTTTCAAATTCGTGTTTTGTATAGTATATATGAAAAAGGCAATGAATACGTAACATAAATAGTTATTTCGTATTCCGGTCATATATTAGTAGTCAACTAGTTTTATAACTGTTTAGGAACCAAAGTTATAGTTTTCGTTATTGGGAACAAATCATAAAAATATAGAGATTTGCCTGTAT
>DWME01005844.1:0-14378 GCA_018244795.1 Parelbella ahira ahira | reverse complement strand
CCACAGAGTAAAACATTTCACTTCCTGTATGTAACATTTTGCAAAACTCCCGCCCGGAGTGTTATAAAACTTTTTTGTCTGTGACAAAAACTCGTCACAGGTTTTGATATTTCTGCGGCGTGCGTGTCCGCTGGGGAAGGAGAACACAATACCTGTCACATAAACAGCCATGATTGATTGACCCGCACCCGACTAATGCTTATAGGAAGCAATAAACAGCTGGCGATTCTGTTGGAAAAATATTTTTTAGTTTCAAGTGTACTGATAGATTGTTTTAGGTCATTGACAAAAATAAGTCCGCGGACTTTTATTTCAAACGTAAAATCGTATATTTCACTCATCAATGTCCGAACTACGTGTGTGTATTAGATCGTACCGCTCAACGTACATTGTGTGGTAGATGTTCTTATTGGGAAAGGTCTCGTTTATCTTATCGGAATTCAGCCCACGCTCTCTTTCCGCGGCTTTATATTGTTATTTGAAGTGACTATATTGTACCAAACAGTCGTAAAAATAAATAAACAGAACATTATTTTCCTTTGTCAGAGTAGGAAATCTGTTCGTGATACACGTAAATCCGTCCTCGTCCCCTGTCTGTCGGTGTCGTTGAAAGGACTCGTCCTGTCGTTTTGTTACGCGCCGTCAACGCCGTCAACCCCGCACGGGTAATCTTCAGTAAGTCGAAGACTTTCATCTCGTGCCTAGTATATGTAAACATGGACGGTCGAGACATAGTAGGACAGAGTCATTAAAGTATGCTACCAAGAGATATCGCAGCGATTGGCCATTGAGGATTCTACACTTTTCATTGGTGTCACTACAGTGACTCAGCTATGCGGAGTAGCTCTGCTCTGTCGGGCGGCTGTCATCGGAACGATCGCCCGTCATTGCACGTCCACCTCGCGCATAGCACGCACGCTTGCATTACGCAGCGCGCCACCCCTCGAAGCGGAAACCGTATAGCTGTCTCTCTCTTTCGCTTTGATTCGCCTGTTCGTACGGGCAGCTGTCTCGCTCGGGTGAGCAGTGTGCGGGGAGGGAGCGCTGCAGGCGGGTCGTAAATCACGCGGCGTCTCATTCCACGCGGGATCGCCGCCGCCGCCGCAGGCACCGCGCACTTCCCTCTCGACCGCCGGCTACGCGGCGCGTCTTTCGCGACGTGTTTACAATCTGAACTCTTCTTGGGAAGTCAGTTGTTGTCTACTGTATTAGTGTTTTTTTTTGCTTACTAAAGTGTTGTTTGATGGATCCGAGAACTTTTCATCACGAATCGCTGGAGATATTTTGATAAGATTGCGTCCAAAATGATCGTCGAACCGGACCACGTGAGGTAGGATTTTTATTTACACAAGTGTTCCATTGTTTTCCAGTAGTCTATCACTTTTTCTACATTGTCTTGTGTTTCTACATGTTCAATCTGTATTCGACCCATAGTTTATTCCAACTTCAAACACTTTATTATTGCTAATTCGGATGTTGTGTAGAGTTCCTAAAGTTTTTTTAGCCTTTAAATTTTTTTTTGTTTTAAATCCTAAAACTATTTTGGTATTTGAATCCATTCTAATAAGAAGTCTTTAAATTTTCCGCAATCGTCTTTAATTTATTCATATGCTAATAAATTGATAACATCTGCCGACCGAAAATATATTGGAAACATTCACATTTCTGCTATGTAGAGTGACTTTATTTTATGATTTTACTTATGAATATTGATATTTATTTTACATGTGTTTGAATTGGAGACTTCTGAAACAATTGTATTTTAAGTGTTTGACAACTTTGTGTGTTAGCTGTGTTTAGTTGTTGGGTTTTGAAATCGAGTTGTGATTATTTTCATTCATTTATATTCCGTGTATCATTATAATGGATGTCGATGAATTTTATTGTCGCATAAATATCGATGATAAGTGTCTTCCTCCATTGTTACCAATAAACGTTTATCAAAGCTATCTTGATTATTCCAACGTGGGCCTGTCAGCCGGTGTTGTTTTATTATTCATGCCATCATCTCATTATTATTGTCAAACATAAATTTCATAAGATTCTGTCTATTATATTATTTACCGACTTTGATTCAAAACTTCTAATTTTGTTTGATATTTTTGTTTTCATAGATATCTTTCATACACCATTGATAAGAAAGGATTATATTATACCGGTTAATATAATTTTAACAAAACGCAAAACAAATCTTTACAGAAAAACACGAGTTTTCAATTTGGACATTCCTTACATAATTATTATTGTAATAAAATATGCATAAGACATTGTATATTGTATATGATACATTTTATTTCGTATAATAATTGGTTACAAATCTGTTCCGTACATAGGATGGAACATAAATTTTAATTTCCCTTGCCTTGTAGATAACAAAATTTTTGTCTAATTTTTTTAAATGTAAATAGTTCTATGAGTGTAATTTCGTCATAAAATATATGTCACAAAACGTCAAACTTCATTGATAAAAAAACGCAGTAGAAGTTTCTTTACGATTGAAATATTTTAATGATTTAATACAGGTCCACATCTTAAAAACTTAATTTACTTGATCAAATTCATGTCTAACGATGACATTTCTTTGTCCTCAGGGAGAGTCCGAGATGTCTCTCAAGGGAGTCGTCGGGTGCCCCACGGTGTCCCTCCAACGATTCTGTATACTCAGGCCGAAGCGCTCCAGGGTTGCCACTGCCAGCAGCCTTGTCAGCAGCCCTGCCAGCTGCTCTACCGGCAGCGTTGCTTCCACCACATTCTGCAGCAGTCGCTGCGTACTTAGGTGCAGCAGCCGCAGCTGCCCAGCAGCGCCTCCTAATGTCCTGCCATGATGATATGACGGACTCCGAACGTGCCGATGCCGTTTTAGACTTCAGCACGAAGCGAAGCGAATCTCCACACGATGATGAGGATTTAGATGATGCCGTTAATCTCAGTAGAAATGAAAACGGGCCTTTAGATTTATCGGTTGGAACTAGAAAAAGAGGTCCAGAAGATTCACCATCTCCCGTCCCCACGAGAAAAAGTTCTAGACCGGCTGATTTTAAACCATCTTCTTCGCCATGGTCAACTCCAGTAGCGCCACATTTACCTTTTTTTGCGGGAGTTGTAGCCAGTCTTTCGCCAAAAGGTAGTATTCCTGCTGAATGGAATGGAAAACTAAAGCATGGTGCACCGACTCCAAGTGATGCAACAAAAGCACTGGAGAAAATGAGTGAACTGAGTAGATTAGGAGGCGAGGAATTATTCAGATCTGTACAAAGCGCCGCCTTAGGGGCCGGGTTGACTCCTAACGCGGCAGCTCGGCATTCAGCTTGGCAATCTCATTGGCTCAATAAGGGTGCGGACCAGACTAAAGACGTGTTGAAATGCGTTTGGTGTAAAAAGAGCTTTAATTCTCTCGCTGACCTTACAGTTCACATGAAAGAAGCTAAGCACTGTGGTGTTAATGTTCCAGTACCTCCTGCAACGGGTGCGCCCATACCATCATCCCTTCAGCCACCTTCGAGTTCACCATCAACACCATCCCATAATTCGTCGTCTTCTAGCGGTTCTTCTAAACCTAACCATAGCGATCTCAATATGCTTATAAAGGAAAATATGCCTATTCCTAGGAAATTAGTACGCGGTCAAGACGTATGGTTAGGTAAAGGTGCTGAGCAAACTAGGCAAATTTTGAAATGCATGTGGTGTGCGGAAAGCTTCCGTTCACTAGCTGAAATGACTAGTCACATGCAACGCACTCAGCACTACACTAACATTATATCACAGGAGCAAATAATTTCATGGAAGTCTTCTGATGAAGCAAAAGGTTCAAATTCTAGTGCCCCAGGCGCTAATAATGCAGTGCCTCCTAGTACGGGCACAAGTAGTCATGTTAGCGCGGTGCTCACTTGTAAAGTATGCGATCAAGCATTTAGTTCCTTGAAAGAATTAAGTAATCACATGGTTAAGAATTCCCATTACAAAGAACATATTATGCGGTCCATTACAGAAAGCGGTGGGCGGAGACGTCAAACTCGCGAAAAACGAAAGAAATCTCTGCCTGTTAGGAAGTTACTCGAATTAGAAAGGGCGCAGCACGAGTTCAAAAACGGCGAAGGGAACGGCGTTCCTATGGGTAAACCGATTAGAGATTTTGGCGCGGGTAGTAGGATTACGTGCGAAAAATGCGGTGATAAAATAGAAACAGCTGTTTTCGTGGAACATATTAGACAATGCATAGGAGCGCCTATGTCAAATAGCCAAAGGAATTTTCTAAAGAGCGCGCTCCTTTCCAACAATATTATTCCTCCTGATGTGCCCGGGCACATCACTCCAACCAGTCGTGACGGTCGCAAAAGTATAAACGAGGAGCTTCCTTCTCCAGGGTCTGCTCATCATCGCTCTCCTTCGTCCGTAAATGATTCTTCTCCGAGTTCCAAAGATCCCAATTGCAGCAACGAAAAGAGCTCATCTCCTTCAGTACTCAATGCCATTGAACAACTGATAGAGAAAAGTTTTGATACTCGATCCCGGCATTCTGTACCCGGCATGCCGGGTGGAACGTCTCATGCTCCGATTGGCTCTAGTATTTTAAAACGATTAGGCATAGACGAAAGCGTAGATTATACGAAGCCCTTAGTAGATGCTCAAACAATGAGTATGTTACGTAGCTATCACCATCAACAGGGCTACGGGCGTCGAGAGCGCAGTGGTAGCGAATCTAGTTCCATGTCAGAGCGTGGTGGTAGTAGAGTAGAGTCGCTTACTCCTGACCGTAAATTAGACACTTACCATATGACTCCGCGCACGACGCCCGATACCCGCGGCTCTCAGACCCCGGCCTCCGAAGATCGCCCTACTGAATTGCGAATAAAGAAGGAGGTTACGGAGGACGACGAGCGTGAAAATGGCGTGGATCTGAGTAGCCAATCCATTCGCGTTAAGACTGAGATCGATGATGACGATGAGCAAGGCAGACCCGGCAGCTCTGCTGAGGAAGATGTTAAGCCTACTATGCCCAAACGCGAAAGTGAGGGGCCAAGTCCCGCTGCTAGCCCCCGCAGCCCAGCCAGTGATCGATCGGCCCCAACTCCAAGTGCCGAACGAAAGCCTGCTTCTAGTCTAGGCGCTTTATCTTCAATGTTTGATAACTTAACTGGCGGTGGGTCGTCGAGCGAGCCAAGCTCTTCCCGTCGTGGCGGTAGTCACCCTTTAGCCGCTTTGCAAAAATTGTGCGATAAAGCTGAAACTAATCCATCCCGCGCTCCTGCGCCTGCGCCTTCGCCTGCTGGGCCTCCGAGCATTCTTACATTCAGCTGGGCCTGTAATGATGCGGTAGTCACCGATTCAATTATGAAGTGCGCCTTATGTGATACTCCGTTTATATCCAAGGGCGCTTACCGACATCACTTGTCAAAGATGCACTTTGTGAAGGACGGTGCCTTGCCCGAGCCCGTACCTGTGAAGGCGCCGCCCGCTGCTGGGTCTCCGGGGACTCACAAGAGCAGCGGGTCTAACGCGGCTTCTCCTCAGGATCCGCGCAGTCCCTCCCAATCGTTCGAGGAAAGTCCGCACTCTAAGTTCCTCAAGTATACGGAACTCGCGAAGCAACTGTCCAGCAAATACGTGTAGACAGTAAGGGTCGGCCGGGCCATCAGTTGTGATGATACCATATCTTGCTACGTTGAACCTATGTAGGCTAGGTCGCGCTGCGACGGTAAGTATTTCGAAACTCTTTGCCAATTTAATTATTTAGGTAATCGTTAGAGTTCACCGCATAGATCGGTTAGTGTAATTAACGTCTAGCGACATAAGTATACGCCAAACGTCTTACGTTCGTTAATGTAAGATAATATTTTCAAAATATTGCCTTTAGAGAGGACGGTCGGCGGTCGCGCGGCCGGGGCTTATCTTCCACACTACGTTGTAATTCCATTTCGATAATTGTAAATATAAGTCACACTAAGTCTTAAAGTTCGATTCGATCTCTTGTAAATGTATATTTTTTGCTAATAAAAATCTAAATAATAAATTTCGTTTGCGTTTAATTGTCGTTGGGCCCTCGCTGTCGGCGCCGCTCGCCGCGTCAGCGGCTCTTACAGTATTTTAAAATTTCGTTGCAATATAACTTTCTTTCGTGTTACTTAAGTTTTGTCTGTGTCAATCAGCGTTAGGTTAACGTCTTAGTTATTCTATGTATATTTTGAAGTATTTTTTGTTCGGTGAATTTTTAATATCCGTCGATGCCTGTAATCTCAGAGATCCAATCTCATTCGTTCAGTTGGTGTACATATGACGCAGTTGGACATGGAATGCAATATTATAACAATCTCCTTAGTGTAAATTTCGCTCTAGGTACGCTCCTCGTGGGGTTGCTATTTATTATTTAGTGTTAAGAAACGTATTGTTAGGCGACTCTACTGTGAACCTTGTATACCAATGTACCAGCGCATTAAGGTTGTCGAAATCGACTTAATTGTATTAAAATAAAAAAGTGATAATTATACAAATTTTTGTTTGAAAGGACGACAACATTCGTATACGTTTAGGACATTCTGTAATGAAAGATATCTTCCAATTGTAACTGCAGATATACGAGCTGTATATACGGTACTTGAGTGTAAAAACTCTTTTATATTTAATAAAAATATTGTAAACTGTGTAATGTAAGTTGGTGACGATATCAGGACGTAACAGCACTTGGGAATGTGAGGCGTTCGAAGTGTAGGCACAGGAATTCTAATTGTTTCAGTGCTGTAAATTTACATTCGATATTTTTACAGCGTTAACGCGAATTCTGCTGACTCTATGAACGCATTTGAAATTCGAAGCACAATTGCATAAAAGTTTTATTCATATATAAAAATACCTACCTAAGCAATGAAGCTATATTTTATTTTTTTGGAAAATTAGAATCTTTTTTGCCAGTCTTCGTGTATTTTGGGAGATTTATGTAATGTGCCGTTCACGACATTTCTGTAATTGTGCTCCGAATGATTGTTTATAATAATTAAAAAAATGATGAAATTTTAAAATTGATAAACTATCATTTTAACGATAATGCAACATACGGACAAATTATGTATACGCTGGCTCTGATGAGAGCTCTTTGCTCATTCTATAATAAAAAATGTGTTGAAATATTGATTTTACCAAATTTAATAATCTTATTTAATATTTTATGTTGTATTTCAAAATGCAATTAAAAGCTCAAAGAAATATATATGTTAAAAAATACTTTAAAAAGGCATTTTATTTATTTGAACCTCATTCATCCCAATAAAGGTACCTACTTAAAAAAGTAAACACACGCATAAAAAGTCTACTTTTCAAGACATCCTTTACAAATTAATGCACTGAAAACGATTTAATCTGTGACTACTGTGCTGAGCCAAATCTGGTCACAAACTATTGCTTATATTGCATCTGTATACTGATATATTTCAGTTCTTGAGAAAAACTTGAGCCTATTCCAATACACTCGCAAATAACAAAGAAACGAATTGGTTATTACCAACTTGAATAGGTATCTTTACTGTCGTTAATCAAATATAATATATTAAAGAACACTTCAAGTCAATGTACAATTTTAATAATAAAGACTAACAGATGTAACTTGAAAACAGCACAACATAACCGTTGCAGAAATAAGTTTACCAGTCCCATACACACAGTTCAGAAAAATGTCCAAAAAATTCTCATTGCTCAATAAAATGTCTGGCTACTTTCATTTATCTAAATATTCTAGTCGATCATATCTCTTGTTATTAATGCACCGGTAATTGAAATCGATATTTGCAATTATAAATATTGACCGTTTTCAATTAATAAAATGTGGATCAAAGATATAATTTGTTTTAATATTATATTACAAATAAAATGAAATAAATTTTATAAAATGAAATTTCGGTTATCTGCAATAAATTACGCACCATTAGACCAGAAAATGACAAAGTACAGACATATGTATGTATAAAATTTGATACGAAAAGTGTAACAAAAATTATGTTTATTTTCCAATATGTTTTATTTTATGTCTTTCTCGACGACATAAGAACCAATTCTGTACACTCGCACAGAAAATCAACACCTATTTATTCTTCGTGAAAAATCACCACCCACGTTACAGATCAAATTATAATCAACACATCTATTATTTAGCCACCGCCTTAGATTCAAGGGTCCTAAGGGATCACTCAAGGAGACGTCTTAACTCGAAGGAACCTCACCTTAATCACTCTAACGACACCCATTCATCGCTTGCTACAGATTTTCTTTTACTGAGAACACACAAATTTATCATACATTGCGTGGTTACTATATCGGTAGTAAAGCTTCTATGAACTATACCATCAATGTGTATCGGATTTTTAAAAGTATCGCGTTTAATTTTCTTAACTGAAGCTCAGTACGACGCGACGCTTCAAATATGTATGAAGTACATTACTCAATGGAAATACTGTAAACTATTTGGTTTCATAAACCAAAGCTGCAATGTTTTTAAGGATTAACAATAGAGACGTCAATCAAAGTTGCAGGGTATTTAGTCGGTATAGAAGTTGTAAATACACCTGAATATTTTCGTTTTGTAAAATATGTTTTCAGTGAAAAAGTAATGTACAAAGTAAAGGTAACTAATATACATTCCAAACAGTTACTTATAATCATGATCTAAAAGTATTAAGTAACCATATGCAGTCAAAAGAATTCATTTATTGCTCAATGCCCCAGATATTGAGACACATAATATTAGTGTTATATTCGTGTTTTGTAGCAATATGTCAATCAATGTACATGTGTTCAGATTCGTCAATAACCTTCAATTGATCAATAATATTAATACAATTTCCTTATACATATTTCTTTACTAATGATACTAATATTGAAAGGTAACATAATTATTATTCCAATACAGTTAAAATGTCCCGTACATGTACAGCTCCCTTTCATCCCCGACACTGCGGGCTGTACATCTAATAATGAGAGCTTAATAAAATAACGTTTTGTTCTATGCCGATAATCAAATAAATAATTATCACGACTAAAATACCGTCGTTTCCGAAATCATTCATTGTTTTAGTTGATGAGTAGTTTTTTTTTATATATATACTCATTTTCAGTCCGTCTAAGACATGTACCTACATTGGTTAGGTAATGATTGATGGAAGAATCATAAGTCTACGAAACTGGCGTGCATGAGAGGGAAGTATGTAGAATAAGCAAGCCAGGTCTGTGCGGAGGAGATATTAATTGGCACTCTGTGCGGAGTGCCTATTTCGTAAAGGCCCTAGCGTGACGGTGTAATAACATTTAGTAAATTTAAGTACCATCTTCATCAGTTCTGTTTTATTGATTTAGTTTTTTATTTAGAGCTTCGATTCTATAATTATGTATGTATGAATTAAAGTAAATAAGTATCTACTTGTAAAAGTTACGTAACATTATGCCTGTAACCCTAGAAGAAACAGGCAGAGGAGTGCAGTTCACTCCACTTTTCACCAGTTACGTTATGCGTCCCACCATGGAGAAGCTGGTAAGCCTATGGTCATAATGCACCGAGCACAAATCCAGACTTACATTTACTATTAGGAAATTTTAAATTAAAAAAGCCCAACAAGACCCGACCCCGGGATCGTACCCAGACGCTCTCGATCAGCAGTCGCGCTTGCAACCACAGGACCAATGAAGAAGTGAAGTTCAGTCACTTAAATTGTTTTATAATTATTTTTACATACTTTGCAATGACATGCTTGAGCTGCACTGACGCTCACTAACAGAAATAAGGGCAACAGCGGTACCATATGCAAACTGTGGACTCATCAGTCGCACTACAAGAATGTGTAACAAACATGTTTTAAAATTATGGACGTCCTCTCGTACCATCAATGTGCCGGGCTGCCTGTTGCTGATGTTTGAAATTATTACGAAAAACAAATTGCTATTACAAAATGCTGATGCACACTTATTTTGATCTTTTTTATCATGTATCATAGGCTTAAATTTGGCTGCGACCTTAGATTGAGGGGAGATCAGACACGCCTAAATAAAGCCCTGCATCCGTACCTTAAAACATTCTAGATTCTATTTATCAGGGATCATAGACGCAGGCAGGGTATTGAATTTATTAGCTATACGGATAAAAAATAAAATTAAATCGTTTCTCTCCGACAATTTAAAGACCACGTATGCTTTCGGTTATAAGGAATTCTGTTTAATTTTTGTCGTAATTGACGACTGCGCGACAATTTGAACTCTACCATGGGTAACAAGTAGGATTAATCGGCATATTGATATCGTGGGACACCTCAACTTAGATGCCTTATTGAGTGTTCATGAAAACTTATTTACCAGGCTGTAGAGTTGTAGAGAAAAACAAAGCTGCACAGATGAAATAACTCTGGAATATTACAGAATCTAGTTTAAGAGTTAGATCAAGAGTGCTTCTCAGTAAAATTCAGGTGTTTCAATCTCAAACCTACTCCATCAATAACCTTTCAGTGTGAACAATGGAAGCCTGACCCCTTGTCGAGTAATAGCCAGATTTGGCCCCACAATAAATGATTTACTCTGAAGCGGCAATGAGCGGATTGATAGGCCTCTGTGGCCCCGCATTTGTCTCGGGGGTTAAGCCGGACAGATGTTCTTCGTAAGTAGGGTAGGCAGTTTCTTTAAGAGGTGTAAGCAGTAAGAAATGGAGTATGGAAAATTCTAGAATGGCTTATTTCACGAAGTTAAAATATATAAGTATTATTACGTTTGTTCTTAGAACTTTCTAGATGTAGACATCATAAAAAAGAACTAAAGAATATAGGTACCTTGTGCTCTGTGCTGGTGCGTTAGAAATAAGAGTAATTTTATAGTTAACAAAGTAACAAGTTCAACTTTTAAATATGATTGATAAAGTCTACTAACCCTGTACATAGGCCGAGCGAGCGTCCATCATCAGTCTTATTGCTGAACACACATAATTTTCACAATGTTGCATTCGTACATTATAACCGTTTTCTGTTGACGTTGAGCCAATTATTTTGTGGCTGATTTATGACTGAAGTTCGCTTTTTGAACGTTAACTTTTAAATTTATTAGTTCTGAATCAGTGTGTTCGATGGCGTTCTTGGCATTGTAATGGTGCATCTAGAGGCCTTTCGCAGAAATATAAAAACAAATGGTTTCTTGTGTGTGGGTAATTAATATTAAATTATTTCATCAATTTATTCTGTGTGTATTAAAATAGTCTGTTATGGTATATGTTTGTTTGCGTCCTGTTGCATGCAAGTACAAGTTTAAAAGAGAGGTATAGTACAAGTGAGTTCATAATACGTTTTGGTTCAGAGACATTGCTAAGTAATTTGACATTTTATAACATTGTATATATCTTATATGCGCAGCATATCGTCCTACACCTAATATTGATAATAAACAGTTTTTTTACCACATTAAAGTCATTTTTATCAATAATTAAAATTACTTTAACACACTTAAGAACTCAAAAATTGGACTTTAGCAGTTTACGGAGTAGTAATCGGTAAGGAAATTGCAGGACCAGTAATTCGTCGCTCGACACAACCCTCAAACGCTGTAGTGGCCGAGCGCTTTAACTTAGCGAAACAAACGCGCACTCAACGCCATCTGTCCGCGCTGATCGATGACACGACATATGTCCATTATCGCTCTGACGTTACGAAGAATGTCACAAAAACGCCATTGACGATGTCATTAATCAAATTATATGCCATTTTGAGCCGGCGTTGCTTGCAGTCTCGTCGTTCAAATTTGCGATAAAAGTTACCATTTTTTTCAACAAAATTCGGACGGTTAAGTGTCGTGAACTCGACTGTGCATTATTGATTAATGGTCAAGATCTGATGATAAACCAGAGTTTTGAATATGTACCAACTCATTTATCAAATATTAGATGGTCAATGAAATTGAACAATGAAGACATTCCTGGCTACTAATGGGTACAAAAAATAGAACGAATGTACCAATTAACATAAATTTGCATTATTCAAATCATTATTATTAGTTAACCATAATGTTCTGTCATATACAATTCAATATTTAATCATAAACATACAATCTAATATTATTTCAAATATTAACATCTTATATTTTAAAATAAAACGATTGAGAATATAGGTATGGGGCTTAAAACTTAACTTCGTACACAAAATTTGTCCTTTAACTTTCGAGTTCTATAAAGTGTAGACCCTGCACTCGCTCCGTGCTCCAACGATGACGGATGAGTGACAGCGCGCAGGACAGGGAGACCCGTTCCAGACTTATTATCCCCAGCCATCCACCCAGCGACGTCGACGGGTTGAATGAGTACCGGGTGGTATTTTCGTTCGAAGTTTTTGCAGAAAATATTATTTATAACGAAACTATAATAAAACATACACAATACACGGAGTCTTGTTTTAATTGCAAATCTATCCAGTCAACTGATGTGATAACTTCTAGCTACGTAACCTGAAGATGAAATACCTAATGTTTCATTGCATGTAATCCATAGCGCAAAGAGTATCTTATCAATTAATTATTATCATCAACCTACCATATGGGCAAGCTACCTATATGAATTAAGTTACATAAACTTCAACCTCGAGAATACATACCTATTCAACAATATCTGACAACATATTGAAAATTAAATCTAATACTTAGTATTAAGTTCTGTCGAGTATGAACCGAAAGCTCTGTTGGTATTGCAATAGGGTGGATGAGTGACGACACACGGGACAGCGAGACCAGTCTAAACTCGTTCACGTCTGCCGATCCGACGACGCTGACGGGTTAAGTACATAGGTATCATATTGTTAAGCTCGGCTAAAAGTGTTGCATATATAATCATATTTTCTGTGTTTAGTGGAATAACAAATTTCATAACTACCTTTACCGATATTCCTTAAAAAAATAAACTAAAAAATTCAAGATAGGTAATTCTTATAACAATCCAACAATATATTTGAAATACACTACGTGTACATTTTTTAAGTAGGCGAGCTTTTTTTTAAGTAATTGTACACGTAAAATATGATAAAAGTAACTGAATGTAGAAATGATTACCTTTAAATATTCTCATCGGAACCCTGTTTCGTATTTCATACGACACCGAAACGAGCTCGTCAACACGTTGACATCTTGCTGACAGCTGATCGAGAATTGAGAAGGGTCTGTGTACTATTTATTGTGAAGGCGTCAGGTGCGTAATTTCTATTGCGCGAACTGTACTTGTCATATACTAATCGGTATTATTATATTATTACAAGCAAGTATAATCACTTGTAGCTGCGACAAGGTTGCAGGTCGGTAATTCTAAGGGAATGCTTGGATAGGTTGCCGACAGTAGAAAATTTTCAAGAGCGCCTTCTTTTTACAAAAGATTATGTAAGCATTCCCGTTATCCAGGTTATTATTAATACACTGTGGATGGTCTTTAGATAGGATTATTCTTTCTTCTTCTTTAGTCTTTAGACAGGAAACTAGCATAAGTAGACTAATGTTCTATCAAAGTTCGTTTATGAATAAGATCCACATATAGATGCAATATTATGAAAACCCTGTCTTGTTATAGACCGCAAACATAACATCGCACGTGTAATTCCAGAAGGGATACGCAGAAGGGTGTAATTAACTTTTAAGTTTCCACATTTCACCAGTTACGTTTACGTCCCACGATGGAATACGTGGTGAGCCTATTGCTATACACCGGGCACAGATTCAGACTCCGAGCTGATTAGGAATTTCTACTAGAAAATCTAAATTAGAAAAATTTCAACACTACCCGACCAGGGATTTGAACCCAGGATCTCCCGATCGGCAGTCGCGCTTGCAACCACTCCATCAAAGGGACAGTCAGCGGACAGTAAGCAGTAATAAGCAATTAAAGGCACAATTCTAGTTTAACCAGGTATGTATGTTTTAAATATTAAATAATATCATTACCTGTTAGAGTGAAGGAAAATGTCACAAAGAAATCTGCCACTGAAAGATTAAGAGGTTGCTGTGACAATATTATGACAACTATTTGATATATCATCTACATTATTTGTATGACTGTAATTAAAAATTAATTTAGAAGCCTCATTGGTTCAATGGGCAAGCAGCTCTGAGCCAGCAATGCAAACGATTACTTTATTCCTTCCCATTCTGAGAGGAGACTCGTAGCCGACGATGGATAGATAAAAGAGTGAAGTATAGAAATTATTAAAAGAAATAAAAACATATAAAATAACTTTTTTGTTTGGTCTTTATTTAAAACAATAGCGACTATACAAATTTATTATCTCACTCGCGCCTATTGAGCGACACACTAAGCCATTGTGGAGGAAAAGGGGAGATCTCCCGCCAGGCGATGTCGCTGCCTGGGGACCGCGGTCTGTATGTTAACTTCAGAT
>DWME01005843.1:0-14380 GCA_018244795.1 Parelbella ahira ahira | reverse complement strand
CATTGTAATTTAAAACTGAGAGACTTCTTCGGAGAATGTTAAAGGAAAGAAAGGGTTACACAGAAAGAAGAAGGAAAGTCTCTTCGGAGAAAGTAACACAGAGGATAAAAAATAGAGATAACATTACAAAAATAGCTCAGCTAACATTATAAATTGTCTATAACCTAGATTTTTAGTGTTAGGGTCACACTTGTAACGCCAAGTCATATAGTAAAAAAAAGAGTAACATCACATCTGTAATCCTCCAAGGGGTAGGCAGAGGAGTGTAAGACAACTCCCACGTTTCACCAGATACGTTTAGGTACGTCCCATGAAATAGACGGTGAGCTGATATTTAATTGATATTTAAACTTATAATCTAGCACGAACTATTATTAATTGTGTTCTGAACTGACTGTAAGGTTATGACTACAGCCACATTTACCACTCTCTTCACACTAATAAAACGAGTTTTAAAAGTGAATAATCATTCGTGAAGTTTCGCAACGCAATATTTTGTAATACTTATTGCAAATATCTATTGACCAGGCGCTGCGCCGAGTGCCGAGTGGGTAAGTACTATATGCATCTGATTGAGTTCTTTATGGATCAACTGTTATGTAACCTCTGGACTCATAGAACCATTAATGATGATTGACAACAAGCACAGTAATAAATGAGATCAGGACAGCTAATATGAAATTAAATTGTAATATAACTTACTGGTATTTCTGGAATTCTATTTTTGCTTTGTGCTTTTTGGTTAATCTCTTAATGGTATTTCTTATGGTTAAGTACGTATTTCTCCTCAAAAGTAAAACTTCCTGTTACCATTTTCACCAAACCGGCTAATTGGAGCTCTCATTTTGATACGAGTACCTACCTAATTGTAAGTTCGAAATACTTACATATTTTTGGACCAACTTCAAGCACATAGGCTTATAACACTGTCAAAGCCAAACCAAACCAAAAGTTGTGTAAGAGTATTTTACACGGCATTGTCATAATATAATTAATCATAGACAATTTCAGCGTTTAATCATGATAACTAAAATACATTGTAACAGTGAAATCTAATTGTCCAATAACATTTAAGTGAAACGTTTTCTTAACCACATATATGCCTACATCATTTGCAATGTTCTAGCCTTGATACATTCCAACCTCTAAGGAATTAGCTAATTCGGAAATGGATTAACATTACATTAAAATAGAATTACCTTTGTCTACAACAATTTCCCCTTTGCTCACGCAGGAAAAAGCGGAAGGACTATAATTCGTCTGAACAAAAGATGCACGATACATTATTGCGCGTCCCTGCGAGTATCTCTCAGGGAGCGCGGGCCCTAATAAATCTCTCTAAGTAACGCACCCGTTGCGTTTTGTACTTTTTAACGGTGGCAAACCACATTTTTATTCAAAATAGCCACTTAGTAAATAAAATATGTCCGTATCTGAAACAATGAAGCCGGGAAATGTCCTCCTTCCTTGAGTTTCCTCCTTTTTGTGTGTGCTTTTTTTAACGAGGCAAATGCGGGGAAACGACAAATGAAGTACACTTGATGCTCAAATAAAGTGTACTTGCTTGTGTGATAATATATTGCAAATAAATTACAAAGTCAAATATGTCTTATGTTGTAACAATAACGCCGGTAATTAAATATTGTTTGACTTGTGTACATAATGATGTCAACTTCCTGATGTTGCTGTCGTGCAATGTTGTATCTTATTTTGTTTAGAATCAGGGGCTAATCTAATTAGGAGTTAATAATTTACGATAAAATCTTGTGCATAACAAAAGAAAAGATTAGTTAAGATAATAGGTAGGTAATATTAATCACTAACATGTCGTTTAGTTAAAATGAATTCTACAGATCTACATAAGTGCCTAAACTTTAATATTTTTGTGTTATTTCTATAACAAGTATACAAGAAATACCTACAGGCTATAAAGAATATAACGTCAAGAACGTGCTTAAATTACTTTCTTGCACTTTTCAGATTCTCATACTAAATGTTACTAACGTTTTAAAAGCACATATTTTGGCCAGAATTCTGATAGTATGGCATGAAAGCTGACAATGTTAATTTACGTAATTTATATTTTTTACGATCGCAAGTGTACGGTTTCGGTTGCTGATGGCACCGAAAAATGTTTAGTTGTTAAAAAATTAGCATTCGTTCGTGTCCCTTCCCGACGGACTACCCTTATTATGTTTTAACTTCCCAACAAAACCGTTAATTGAATAAACAAAAGCTTTTAGAACGAATTTGGACAACAGATGACATTTTAGACGTTTGTTCAATCATATGGCATGTTTGAATATAATAATTATAATGTTCTAATAAAATAATTATTTAGTTGGAACCATTTGTGTTTTGAAATTGTTTCCGTCCAATAATTTTATAAATACTATGGTTTACAGGCACCATGAATTTGTTTTGGGTTTAATTTATTATGCAAAATCTATTGATCCCATTGACTTGTAGGCACAATGACTTGTTGACAAACAGGCAGACGGTGTATCTGACGGTAAATAGTTACTGTCGCCTATATGTTTTGTACATAAACATTTTATGTTCCAAATATAAACTTTGCAACAAAAAATTATCTAAATACCAACGTACTCCGGAACTTAATCTTAAAACAGAAATATCTGTATCAAAAAGAATTGTAAAGGAATCTAATGTTCTGTTCCAATACATTTTCGCAAAGTATTCTGTTACAACTAATATACTTGTAATAACAACATTTTGGGATCACTCATAGGGTAGCCATCTGTTCTCAAAAAATATATAACCGTGTTATGATAACCATACCAGTAACCAATACATAAGTATATAAGTATAGGTATACAATATACATCTAAATAAAGAATTATGTTGATAATTTATACTTCTAGATACGGTATCTACTTATAAAAATTAGTGTTCATAACATAAGTGCTGTTTAGACGAATAAAACCCATTATTCTCGGTTATATTCATTCATAATGTCAACAGTCAATATACGAGTATCTTTGCCTCTGGCTGCAAGTAGATACTTGTTCTCTTGCCTGAGAGGTTGGAATAGTTATGTTTCAAGTATATGGCTTTTAGATAAAATCATGGCTTATTTAGTAGGCAGAGAAGTGTAAACAGAGTGTAGAACACTCCCACAATTCCTTAGTTAATGTTATGCGGCCCACTATGGAACAGGGGATTAGGCTATTACCAAAAATGTTTTTAAAGATTCATTTCTAGTAATTTGTGCGTTACATGGGCCATCTCTAAATTTGAAAAAAGAACACATATATAGCACATTGCAAATTAGTGTCACCTCCTATTTGACGTTAATGTAACTGGTGAATGCAGTGTACTACACTCCAATGCCAACCCCTTCGGGGATTAGCGGTGTGAAGTTACGTTTTAAGTTACATCTTTAAGTCGACCTTAGTTTGGTTCGCTTTTCTACATACTTCTGTGTGTAGTCTACACATAAATCTAATAGTCCCTAAGCGCTTTTGTTACATAGTGTTTAACTTCTAAACACGCCAACCGATATAGAACGTATTTACGAAACATACACACATATATTATTATGTTTTATAGAGGAGTGTTATACACTCCCACGTTTCACCAGTTACATTTACGTCCCATGGAATAAATGGTGAGCCTAATGCCATACGCCGGGCACAGATCCAGACTCCGAGTCACCACCAAATTTTCTAAATTAGAAAAATGATCTCTCATAGTGCCTTTATTATTCACACTTACCTAGCAGTGTAACCAGTAGTAAACAGTTAGGTATACTAAAATGGTGACTCGCTTAAAAACATTAAAGCAGTTTTAAGTATCACTAAATATCATGCATAGTTTCCTATATACCTATATAATATTCCAACAGCGAAACATCAAAAATATATTTATATGTAAATGGGAAACGAGAACTAATTACACAGAGAGATTGGACACGTTGAAGTATCCGAACAACTCCGTCCACCTAAATTGAGCTTTTCCACCAAATTATTTGAAGTGGCAATAAAGTGTTACGTAACTATAGTTGAACGAAGCAATTTATTCTCTCGAATAGATTACGAGCCAGTGGAAAAGTTGTGAAAACAAATCGAGCACCGCCTACCTCGGTTCCCGAGGCGTGTTTGCTTATCAAACCACGCCCATTGGGAGCTGGCCCCGCCCAGTGGCATCTCCCCGTGCATTACCAGGGTGGCGGGTGGACGTTTGTCTCTGGGAAGATGCCAGGATTATTAAATTTACTGGGCCGCCATCGTCGTGAAAATGGCTGCGTTATTGTATGGCTCGTTAAAGAGAAATGTTTGCACGGAGACTGCGGGCGAGAGGCAGTGCGTTCCTTTTTCTTTTATTATACTTAATTTAGGACGTTACGTAAAAACAGCTGAGTTAAGTTTGATTTTACTACAGAACTTATACTTATGTAGTTCTGGTACAAAAGCTAGAAGATGTACGCAACCTTGCCATCATACTTATAAATAAAGTACAAGTTTCATCATTATTATATCAGCACGCTAGGTTTATTACGAGGTGGGCAGAGAGCACCGTATGTCCAATATCTCTATCTTTACAGACCTCAAATGCTCCTTCCATGCTCATCACTCTCATCGTACGAGTACAAGCACGCCGGTTTCGACGACTTCTAACTCCCCTTAACTTATACCTCCTGTGTTTTAATTACCTAATATCGGTATTTCGTAGTTTATGTCACCGATGTTACATTTGTTTTCCCATTCATTCGTATCCATGCAGCTGTGGTTTCCTTCTCATATCCCTGACACTCATCCCCATATGGATACAATTTTTAAAGATGCCTATACAATGAATTATTGTCCTTAACTGAAGAATAAATATAATTTTTAAGTATTCAAACTCCGTGTTGACTATTTTTTTTAAACCAATCTCCAACTCACTCCCATGAGAAGAGAATTTCTAAAAATCCTCCATTACATATTACTTCTTAATCGAAAAAGGGATCTGATTGTCCAAAGTTCAAGTTTCCAGCTGGAACGACTCAGACCCGGCGATGATGGAACGTCGATTATTCAAGTTTTTTTGGCTATCTACAATGATAAACAGTCAACAGGACCTATATATTATAATTATATTGACGATATATATTAGACATATTAGGCTAAACAATATAAATACCTACTTATATTATATCTTATCACATACTGAACACACTGCAGGTTTGCTGGCTGTCCAATGAAATTACATTTATTCCATCATACATCCATACAGTCATCATAACATAACATCACACTCGTGTTTGCAAATGGTAGGTAGACTTACTACATACAGTCAATGAACGTCGAAATCATATGGTTATAAGCTATCGCATTCATCTGTTTTATGCACCCTATAGTTATAGACGCAATATACAGAATGGCATAGAATAAAAAGAACAGTTCTCTGCGCAATGCGGTTACAGTAAATAATTCTTAAACAGTGAGAGTGAACCCCCTCTAATGAGCTGAAACAACAATTGTTTATATGTACTCGTATACCCAACCATCCTCATCGGCTCAATTTCTTTTTGTGTTCCATACAAAATTTCCAAACTATCCCCATTCCCATCCCAAAAAAAAATATATGTAAGATGTTGTTACTTGCTGCCTACCCCGTAAGGGACTTAGGTATGTATTTATGTAAGATAGACAAGCCTATTCAAGTATTTCAATGCATTTGCATCATATATGGTGATGACCTTGACCATGACCTTTTATTGGACAATAGACTCGCATTTGCTATTGTTTAATATTTTATTTCAATGCTATATAAAGGCGCTAATCTAGTTGGATCTGTATTGGATAAAGATAAACGAAATACATATATAAAAAATATATTTTAATGAATCTGACATATTAGAAACTATAGGTTTTCGCTATTCCTAGATCTTATACTTATTGTCATCTATGTATGCTTACACGTGAGTATCGTGTAGGATGTTTTGTTTGTAGGATACTTTTTAAGGTAAATAATGATATTAACTAATAATATTCTACTATAGGACCATAAAAAAATGATTTTGATTAAGCAACTAAAACATATGCAAATAATTCATTTTTCTGCTTGTTCTTAGATACCAAACGTTTTAATAAACAAAATTTTCGAGGGTAGATCGAAATTTCTAGATCGTTCTATTGTACACGGTGCGTGGTCGTACCGAGTAAACAACATCTGGAACGTAATGTAAAAGTATGTAACTGATAATTCTATGACCTTCGATATAAATCATCATAAATATTTTTAGGGATAGGTAAGGATAGCACCAATAAATACGAATTAATAACGAATGATTTTTTTATAATACGTGTTTTATATAAACTTATTTTACATCATCAAATATTATCACAAGCATTTTCTTCTTTTGTCTGACCCAACGAGATCTTCTCAGCATTTTTGATGCTGAGTTAGACACACCAAGCTAAGAAAACAAGATAATTCGGATTTAAGTAAGGTTCTTTTCGTGAAGATAACTACATAGTAGTAGGCCCCTTGACAACGAATTGGTCCAGGCAATGTTGATTTCAAACAATACATCCGAAATATTAGCAATATCCCTTATCAGGTCTATATAAAATCGCTGTTACATCTCTTATATGTTCACTCACATGTTCTGTATCAATTTGGACGATCAATAAATTGAACTTATTTTAGGTACGACAAATAATATCCTCAACTAAGTTAATTATCATTAATAGCTAAGTGCTACCAGCTTTATTTAAGAGTAAACGAATATTTTATACTTAGGCGGGCAATCACACCTTTCAGACTGAATCCAATTATACAATTGTGGCACGATAGAAATAGAAAAGCGGGGGTAAGGTTGCAGACCAACTGAACAGAAATTCAGACAGAACTGAAATAATTCTAAGTGTTTATTTGATATACAGCTTCCAAGATTTATGTAAGTTTTTTTAATTACCATCCCATGCACACAGCTGTCACTTAGCTTTGTTCTTTTAATATTTGATAAATAACTCATCTATTAAAACCTGGTAGGAAATGAACAAACCTTCTATGATATGTAATGACGTATGTTTAAGGGTTTACATAAGTAATTTTAATTTTTTCTCCAAATTCAAAGTATAAAAAAGGTTGTCAAAAATGGCAAATTACATTTTCCTATTTGTTACTTATGTCATTTTGACCGTAATCTATAGAGCTACAACCTATATAAAGCATCGGACGTGTACGCATCCCGCACTCGGGCGATGACGCGGGACGTGAGTATTTGAATTTTGTTCTAATAATTGATTAATTAACCGCCATTTTGTATAACCTTCCTTTGATTGACCAAGTGCTTTTTAAATCTGTGATAATCTAATTAAATTTTAATTGTAATATTGTTTTTTCATCTCCAATTGAATATAAATTGTATGAAGTATTGCAGAGTTTTATTATTTTCGTGATTTTTGATGTTATTCTTAATTCGTGATTAAAATTTTGGAAAACAAAGCAATCTGCTTTGACTTACATTTACGCTTAGTTATTTCTTTGCAGTGAGCCAGGGTACCTGCGGAATCCATGGCCTGCTGTCACGCGGTAAGTAATTTATATTACTTTATACCTAGTTCTTGGATATCTATTATACACGTGTACCACGTGTACCATTAAACACGTGTACCACGTGTACCATTAAACACGTGTACCACGTGTACCATTATACACGTGTAACTAATAACCTCTTGAACTTTCACCATGAGGCATCAAATCCTTTGCTTTTTAGGAACTAGGTATCTTAAAGTATATTACAGTAAGTGTTATTGGGATATTGCCGGTATAGAGCATGTATTAATTAACAGGCAGGTGGAGCCTGCCTGTGGCAGCAGGCCGGGCTCGCTGGGTGCGGCGGCCGCCGGCGTCGCGCGACGTCGCCCGGCCGCGCCACTGGCCCGCGCTGCTGCGCCGCTCCTCGTGAGCCGCCGCCAGCTTTTGCGCAATATATTTTTTTATTTTATGTAAGTAATTCTAACTTTATTCCTTATTTTATCATTTGTTTTTATTTCTAAACAGAATAATCCGGAATTCGACTGCACATTTATAATCCTTACGTTCTATATTGACTTGATATTACCAAAAGCAATGTGTAGATGTTTGTGTGCAAAATATTTAAAACACTTGGACAAATTTTTTACCTCACAATTTACCTTACAATCATTTCGCATTCTAAGCCTTGTTGCAAATTAACTGCTCATTTTCTACAGTCTGTTGCACTCATGGTCCTTGCGGTTTAAGTACATGCATATTATAAGAATGTTTCGGCATGTGATAACCAAATAAGAATCACCGATTGTTGGTTTTTGTTACAGGTATAGTATATAACTACGACCCAAAAAGGCGTAGTCCTCACTGACACCGTGCGGCAAGCGTCGCGCACGTGGCCTGGCGCGACTCTCGGCGGCGGTGTCACTGTTAACTCGTTCACCAGTGGGACGCATGACAAGTCTAAGCTTAGGGCGCACCGGCTTTTTTCTCACTGTGACTACATTGTATTTCTTTAGTTTGTGTTTATTTTCTGGGAGTTTGGCGAAAAGATTTAGCGATAATAAGTTAAGATTCAATACCTCTTCAGTTTACTCATTAATTTGCGTGTTCTTAATAAAATAAGTTTTTGTTTTTTTATACTAACAGTCAGCTACTTCAGATTGTATGAGCGAAATCAGTATATATATATAAGTTTTTTTCCTAGTGTTTACTCGTTACAACCTAAAAGACAAGGATTACATGCACTTTGTTATAGACTTTGATAGTTTTGTTTTTTAATTTTATTTCTTTCATTTATTAAATGCATGCACTCTATACAAGGCGTTTTATTTTAAACTTAGTGAAACCCCACATTTTTTAGGAAATATTTATTTTATAGACAATTTTAAATTTTGAAGAAATACTATAATCTTCACATATTATTCAATAACACACTTCAGTCGTACTCATTCTCGTCATATCATTTTGCGATTATGTATATCTTAATTCGTATACACATTGCACAAATATAAAACATTAAACTTTCAACACAAAAATTATGGCAATGAATTTATTTGTGACAAGACTTAACTTTAACATACAATAGCTTAACCTCTTTACAAAAATATAATTCATAATATAACACACTTAGATAGGTACCTACATGTCTTGTATTGAAATCAAAACACATTACAGAAATACATATTTCTTACCCAACACGACCTACAACATAAAGTGGCGGAAGTAATAGGTATGTATTTGTCTCATGAACGCATGTTTCGTGGTCTTTATTAAAAAAAAAACAGTCCATAAGGTGAATATTGAATCAATATCTGGGATTATTTTTGCAAAATGCCGTCGTGGGTGACCTCCCTTTTTAGTCCAGTATCTATACCGAAATTCATATCAATAATAGCTGATATTTAGTTCAATAATTCATAAAGCATCCCTAATAACAGTTATGTAACATGATTTGCTTTATAGTCTGTAGCCACCTATCATACTCTTATTATGGTGATGCAACACTGCTTTTATAAAATATTTCTAACTGTTAATAAACATTTTTATGGTAACATTTTATCACAAATTATAGGAACATTGTCAAATATTTTCCTAAATAGATACCTAAATCTTCCATTGTTAGTAATGTTTTAATATAAGTTAATGCTCAAAAAACTTTAAATTTTTTACAAATGTAGTGTGGCAACACCATAAGAAAAAATCCAGCTGAGATCTAGTAGAAAGTCAGTTATCTGGTCGACTACTTTCTTATAAATATACTCTCTGGCGCCGTCCCTTGGGTATTCAAATGAGGATCATCTGTTACTTGCCACTATGTCGCCATCTTGGAACACTCCCTTTAATATTGTTTTATCATTTTATGGTCAGCTTTTCAGTTCGTATTTTTGTAGAAATTTCACATGTAGCAAGTTATTATATTGGTTTATTAAATTGGACATTACACTATAGTTCTTAGTAAAATAAAAGTAACTTAAGTAGGTACAGTCAATTATTTAACACTTCTAGTCAATCTGGCAGCAATCCCCTTTTTTAGCAGAATACTGATGTATGATAATAGATACCTATTAGTTAAAAATTATACCTTGTTTTGGTATACCTACTGCAGGAAGTTTAATGTCAAAGGGCTTCCCTTTGTTGAGAACCACGTTAAATACCTATCTTAACCTAGATGTTTTGCAGGCACTGTGATTAGTAATGATATATTTAAAAATGACATTGGTCTATATTATATTAAGTTTAACTCTTCTTCTAAATGTCTTGTAAATACAAAACAACTAAACAAATCCATTATTTCAGATGCCCATATTATCACAAATTACGTTTTGATATCAAATCAAAGTGAGAGAGAAAATAATTGGAATACAACATTAGCATAAAGACAAGTTGCGACAGGTACAAATGCCGAAGACGTTCATAAATTGAAATGAGATGGAGAATTAAAAAATAAATCAAAAGAGGATTTTCCCGACACGTCGCCGCGCTGTCGCTCGAATTGGAAAAGTGTGCCCCCTCCCCCGCACCCGTGACACACCGGTCGCAGTGTACCACGGCAAGTGACATTTATTCCTCTTTTTATTCTACTCTATTCTCACACTCCATCTTACCTTGTAAAATAGCTATCATTAACATAATTCAAAAGATAATAACGTGATTTGCTGTTTTGTTTTCTTCATTTATACTCTTTTATTTTCAATATTTGATCTGTTATGTTCGTTTTATTTTATTAAACGACTCTTATAGCGAAAATAAATGCCTAATTTTCTTTTCCAATATACGGAAATAACGACAGAACAAATCGTAACAGGTTGCAAATTTCATAACTTTAATACAAGCTTTTATACATAACTTTAATAATAATAAGAATTAATGACCCATTTTATTAAAATCTTACACAAATAAGTATACAATTGTTTAAATAAAAAATGGTTTTTTTCCATACAATTTCTAGAAAGATCGATTTCGCTCCGTTTCACGGTGTCACAGTCGAGACGTTTCGTTCCGTTTCTCCGTGTCACAGTGGAAACGCGCAGTCGACAAGATAATAAGAATGTTTCCGTACATATTAAAGCATCGCTACAGACTGTAATACAAACCTCATTTAAATATACATGATGAAATTGAAAGAATTACGTGGCGAGGGTGCGTCGTCGCTTCGCAAAATAAAATGAAATATTAAACTTTGGAGAATAACACTCTTGGAAAACACCTCTGATGTACCCATAGCTTGAGGTTTTTTTATTAACTAATTCTGTTTATCAAGCATTTATAGACAAGCTATTGTATATTATTTACGTTCCATCCAGGACTTCGTGTACTTAGTTTAAAATAAAAAGTACGTAAATGTTAGGTATGTTAAGAACAATCTTAAACTAAATTCGTATAAAATCTCTGTTTAAATTGGTCATAACACCATTGTAGTATCATATGAAGTGTACTTAGTAGTATCACAATGAACAACTGAACAGATATTATTAGTTATACATATACCTACTTATATTATTTAGTTGTGAAAACTGAATCGTAGGTAATGTGTATCTTTCTGCGATAAAAAAAGTCTCTGTGAATTTGAGACTTATAAATTACCTATTTACTAAATTTTATATAACTCTGAAGGCCTCGTTGGCCGAGTGGTTGCAAGCGGGATTGCCGATCGGAAAATCCTGGGTTCAAATCCCGTGTCGGGTGCAAAAGGATTTTTCTAATTTAGAATTCTAGTAGTGATTCGGAGTCTGAATTTGTGCCCGGTGTTTGGCAATAGGCACACCACCTATTCCATGGGCCTTAGACGTAACTGGTGAATCGTGGGAGTGTATTATAATCCCTTTGCCTACCCCTTCGGGGATTACATGCGTGATTTTACGTTGTAATAATTTTTCTATTGTAATTCTGTGAGATATGGGTTACTTAAATATGTATGGGACACTCGTTTATCAAAAAATAGCAGCTAAAATGTAAGCAGCTATCCATTATTAGTAAAATAGGAATAAATACAGATTTCGAATATAATTTTGAAGAAAAAATCGAATTAGTTCTTCACTTATCGCTTAAAAGAAGGAACGCCTTATGTTTAAGCTTTGTTTAGATGCATAACATTTCCTTCTGCCTATATTTGTTCCGTGAAACAGAAATGCTTAATTTCACCCATACGACGGATGTTACGATTTAGGTTATAAATCTGCTCTCATGTATCTATACAGTCCTATTACGGCTAGATAAATTGTCCAATTGCGACTTATTCTACATCAAGATATGTTTAAGATAAGTCCTATAAGATATTTCCTTTCGATAATTCTATTCTATGGCAATCAACAACGTAGCAACTACACAGAAGTACTTATTCGTTTTATTTCTGCCGGTCTCGACGTAATTCGAAACTGAAAATAATAAAAAGGAACGTTGGATAAACCAATATAAAATAGCGCAATACTGTTCAAAGATAAACTAAAGTCTCGAACAGAAAATACTCTCAGAAAAATAACAGTATAAACCGTTACATAATAAAAGCTTTGCGAAGCGTGACATAGTTTCCTCGCTCCGCCCACAAAAGCTCCGCCCAGCGGACACCACGCCTACCCATCTTATCTGAAAAGCTTTTATCCCATTTTATTACTCCAAACTGCTCGCCAACTTCGGGATCCAACGTCCATATTTTAAGAGCTTTCCTCTTAACTTTAATTTAAGTCTGCGCTGGGATTTTCTCAGATTTCCACAGTCATTATTGCTCGGAATGAAACTACTTTTACGAGCTCGGATTGCGGAATCTAATTAACAGAATAGTTCATAGGAATATTACTTTCGTGGTTTTTGATAATCATTGTACTATGTCCTCACAAATCACACAATACAGTCTTATAGTGATAATCTTATAATAATAATCTTATAATAATAATCTTATAATAATATTATTAACACCCACAATTATTAGTAACAAATATAGTCCAGAGTTCCTGCTGTGTAATTCGAGGAAAATATGGAACCAAAAATAAGCCAAAGCCTATATTTTAGAAGACCACCCTTTGCGCCAGAAATACAGAACATATTATTCCAAAAGTTGTAATGTTGCAGTTTGTGTGTATCTCTTTGAATAAGTACATATTATGTAATATTTCAATATCTATGTATAACAATGTTATTTGACCAAGAGACAGTTACAGTTACAAGTAGTGTTATACTGAAGATGATGGCAGTCCATTGCTCGATGCCTGGTGGATTATTCCGTGTTTCGAATTCAGACGACACATAACACAGGACCTACGGTGTGATACATGATATTCCTGATGACCATCAAATACATTTAATTAACTACAGCTAATATAGCTTTACTGATACATAAATAATAACCCGTTCACCTTACACATAACTGGAATTCCAATTTCATACGCATCACAGACGATTTGCTCCATGGACAGTGCCCTCCTCTCTCATCACCCTGTCTGCAATGATTTTTACATCCTACACCTGAGCACTGACGGGGTAGATGAGTGCTATTTATCCGTAGTCGATCTATCCTCACTTAAGCTTTGTAGCATAAGTATGAATAGATCGAGACCTGAGTTAACGGTCAATCATATGCCGGATAATTTTGAACCGCTTGTAAGACTTGATGAGATAAAAATTCTTACATAAAAATGAAAACTGGGACCATCTACTTACTCCTTACCACGGAAACACTCAGGATACTTTGCCATCAGTCACCCGAAGTTCCAACAGCACACGGCTTTATTTAACTTTATAGATCGCTTACAGTCAGTATCTGCATCAGGGCTACGACCACTTCATCATCCGTATCCTTATACATCTACAAAGCTACTACAGTTGTTTAACAGGAGAAACAGGTGCTGCGATGAGCTTGCCATATTTATACCCCACACCAGGATCCGATACTTTAATTTTATTAACACTCCTTTGAAATATACTTTTTTCCAATATTTGATGTCTTAATGATGATAGCAAATTCGAGTAGGCATTTAATATCGGCAAATCAAATACATCGTAGGGTATGCTAACTATATCTTCGGCCTAACTTGTGCTAACATAAACTAGATGGCTCTGAAAATACGCAATTATTTAATTCGGTAAAAAAAATAATTTTAACATTTTGAAACAATTTTATTTCCTACTACGCTATTTTGATTGAATAATCAAATCATGTGCATTTAGTTTACTTTAGATCGATAACAACTATACTTAACCCACAAATGTTCGTCGATAACATACGAAGCACCTCACAACCAGGATATTTTATTAATCTATGCAGTTAAAGTATTTTTAGTCTGTAAAAAATAATTATACGAACATAATACTAAAGGCTCCAATGATTAATTAAATCACAAAATACAATCCTAAAAGCTACAATGATTATTTTAATAGTCCTTTATATGTACTCGTATATCCA
>DWME01005842.1:0-14380 GCA_018244795.1 Parelbella ahira ahira | reverse complement strand
TAGCTTAATATTGTTTGTCTTTAATATTTAATGTACGTGTAATATGTATTACAAATACCTTAAACTGAATTAAATAAGCCATTTATTAATTACGTTCCCATTGTCAATGTCAGACAGGAGACGGATGGTTGTCAATAAGTAGCACAGAGGAAAGATTTATATGTATGAACGTAGTCTTTGTCATTAGAACCTAGACATCGCTTAAACTGTTTTTTTTTTATGATTTACGATCGAATTTCGATCGCTACTGGGCCACTAGTATAATTAAATATACAAACGAAAAACTGTAAAACAAAATTATTAATATCTAATCAGCTTTATCACAGTAAGGACAAAATATAAAATGACGACTTTCCGCAAAATTGCTTGCGCACTTTTTACTTTTTTGTAAGCATTTTCATATTGTAATATATCAAACTGTCCTTTTTCAGTCTTTCTCAAGCGTTTTCCGGGCATCAAAAACAAAAAAAAGAACTTTTACTTATGTCACAATCGTACCCAGGAAATAAGCCACAATCGTACCCAACGCACTCCTTGCCACAAAGAAATACGCTACGTCAATACAACATAACCTACAAGCAAAGTAAATACTGTTATTTTACTATTCACGAGTAACTTACATCAAAGAAAAACATTCAGTACTCTATCTGGTTACTTGTAGCAACAATTATCAAAAGAAACCAAATAAAAATACTAGCGTTTGACCGTTGAAAACCAATATGAGTTTCTGGTAGCTCCTACGACCTGCGACTGTGTATGCAATACGGTGACACAAGTTCAGACGTGTAATCGGCTCATCTTTCCCATTTTGTACACTCCCTGCTATGTTCTATACTTTCGCTAATATAACGTCTGTCACAACCGTACCCAGTCTACCCTATATCCAATATTACAATAAAACACTCTATCCTGATACTGAGCAGCTAATTTAACTCCATTACCACATTCATAAGTACCCATGTGCTTGCCCGGCGCGTACCATGCTACTGGATCTGTCGCATTGTTTTCGATACGCCGGTATCACTACATAATGAACACTTCGTAATCAGATCAAATTGTTCATATATTTTATCGTACAGTTTGACACTATTGATTGTATTGATATCGCGGCAACTCAATATATGAAAGGAAAGCCACACACTACTTAAGGAGCAGGCTCATGTGTCTACGTCAGAATTCTCACTTGATACTCAAAAAGTGTAATTTCTGTTTCCAAAACTTATGAACAGGAAAATTTACGTCGACTCCGCGTGATAATACATTATTGTTATAATTGAATAGATCCCGAACTTGGAAATGATCGAGCCCTCCCGGATATTTCTATTCTCGACATCATAACATGATGTAGTTTTTAAGTCCTCGAAAAAATATACCGCGAGCAGGCGAGCGTGGCCTGACATTGACACACGAGCAGCTGTCTTTTGTTTGCTCATTCTCGCACCCGAGATACGCCGTGAAAGAACTACCTTCTGTAACGATTACCGTTTTGTGTAGAAAATTGTCCCATGAGCTTTTCCTCTGGCTTTTTTTTCTGTCTAGCGCCTATAATGAATATAGCCATCTGAGACTGTGGTCTATGATAAATGGAAAGTCTGTTTTTAATGTCTCATTTAATTTCTAATACATTGTTTAACTTTGTTAGTTCTTTACTATTGCTGTCCAGTTGGCTAGTAAAGTTGGTCTCTTACAGTCCAGAATAATACAATCACCTCGCTTGGCCGCTTCTGTCGCGGAATATTGAGAAAGTTTTTCATTATGATGATTATCAATTAAAAATAGAAATAATGACTCAGCTGATGTTCCGTACTCCTCAAGTCGCTTCTAATTTTCTATTCAATTAGACTTTCTGCGGCAATCATCTATGTTAGATGCTCCTGTGTTTCGTTTTAAAGAGTGCTACTCAATTCATGTTTGGGTATCAGATACATATATCTATAGAGAAGGTATAGTTAGGAAAGGTAAATTGCTCGAATTGCAAATTTAAACATGGCGCCTGTTTATCCCTTGCTCCCTGGAGACTGCTTTCTTGCGACACCTTCCAAATGCCGCTTCTGTATGTTACGTGTTGTCTCTTTAGTCGAAATATTTAGAATAATCTAATTCAGTACACTCTGTGCTCTCAATTGATTGAAAAGAAAATAACACGCGTTTGACATTTTAGAAGCAAAAAAACCAAGAGACGAGCTTTAGCATTGATCTGATCTGTAAACACCACGCGCGTGTCAATGAAACAAAGTACGTTCGACTCTTCGTTATCGTTTGCAAACAAAATAAACATTTCATCAAAAGCGACAGAATCTCGGCAGATACATTCTAAAAAAATTGATCAAAATATATTAAGCAATATCGTTTTTCCAGAGAAATAATAACGAGACGAGTAAATATTTAATATAACGGTTGTTTGGCGTCATTAAATTCGGCACATCTGTTGCCGGCCGAGGAATAACAGAACATTCTCTTTGTATTAGACGGATGTTTTTTAGAACGGCAATAATTTGTAATAGTATTCTTTAGGGAAACAGATTGTGTTCATAATAGAATCATTATTTTTCCTTTTACGACTCCGTCCACCTACCAAGCGTTACTACCAGGCTAGAACGGATAGCAGACAAAACAAATATTCGGCGTGAGGGCCGAACAAATCATCGTCGTCATGAATTTGCACTTCACTGGCAGACACGGGTCTGCTCTTATAATGACAAGGTCAATTCTTTTCGCGTAAAACCATTACAAAACTGGTTTATATGGATAAATGAGATAATCGTAACATCACGCTTTTATTGCCAGGCAGATAGACAGATAGACAGGTAGGCAGGGGAGTGTAGTATACTCCTCTGCTTACTTGTTGTAGTAGCTTGGAGTAGATGATAAACTTATTGCCATACACTGGGCACAATTCCGGACTCCAAGTTACTACTAAATATTATACATTAGAAAAATCCAGTTGTTTCCGACCCGGAATATGAACCCAGGACCTGCCGATCGGCAGTCGCGCTTGCAACCGCTCGACCAACGAGGCTGTCAAGTGAAATTCGGAACTGTCGGCGAATAAATGAATTGAATATTTCCGTACTTACAAATCATATAAAAAAGACAGAAGTTCTCTTAGTGGTTTAACGGTTGGAGATAGTCGAAACGAATTTTTAGTCGAGTGATGTTGGCGAAATGATGTTATGGGGAATTGCGGCAGTCCCTTTACAGCTCTAGTGGATACATTCTTGCACATCGATGAGACATACTGATGTACAATAATAGAATATAGCAGTTATGCAACTTCGAAAGAGTTAAAAAATTTTACTCAATATTGTTACTATCATGTTAATGATTTCCAGTCTTTTTCACTTTGCTTTGCCTAAGTACCTAGAGGTTTCTTGTTCAGATTGTATTACTAAGTTTTATGAATTTATCCACATTGCCATTAGCTATAGGTATTCGTGGCTTCAAAGAGAAGAAAATAAGCTCAATAAACAAAACGGCTAAAACCGCCTCCAAGCCTTTCCGGCACAAAGTGAATATTCGTGACATTGGAACAGTGTCATTTAAATTATTACCAGCAACACCGTTTGTTCTTAAAATATAGTATTTTATAAATCTTTCTGTGAGTACTCGTGCTGAAGGAATTAATCGATAAATGACCCTGCAACTGTTATAAACAGTCATAAAAGGTAAATAATGTTCAAGACAAGATATATATAACATATTCAAGACTGATAAGAATAAAGTACATACCTATATGTTTATCGTGCCTTATCTTCTGAAAGTGGTTCAAACAGGCAGACGAAAAAGAGTAACTGAAAACTGCCACCCGAGTTGGCCTCCAAAATCACAACTATGCCTCACATTGACATATGGCAAAGAGAGGTACTCAAGGTACTACATACTCTCGACGTGGATAAAGCCAGTGGTCCCGATGGTATCCCCGTCACAGTCCTCAAGCAATTCGCACCAGACAGTCTCCTGTCCTCACACGGCTGTATCGCCTCTCTTTTGGACCTGGTATTGTACTTAAAATGTGGAAGCTTTCGGATGTACAACCAGTACCTAAAACAAGCAATAGAGCTGACTCATCCAATTACCGTCCCATATCAGTCACCTCCATTTTATTTAAGATAATGGAACGTGTAGTGAACAAAAGGCTGCTGGCATATTTAGAACAAGCTGATCTTCTCAGTGACTGACAATACGGATTTCGGCGAAACCGGTCGACGGGAGATCTGCTAGTACATGCGACGCATCTTTGGGGAGATACTTGAAAGACATGGTTAAGCCCTTGCTGTGTCCTTAGACATCTCTAAAGCCTTTGATTAGGTTTGGCACGAAGGCCTCCTTAGCAAGCTTCCCTCATACGGATTTCCACCGAACGAACGAACAGTGTGTACTAAATGTCATAATACTTTTATATACCTACAAAAATGAATGATAAGAAAATTCAAAAGATAAGCCTTTTAATTTAAAATATTTGCAATATTCTTGTACAGATTTACGTTAAAAAGAAATTTTAATTTTTAATATTACAATCAGTTTGAAAATTCAAAATATAGTTTTAAGTTTTCACTTCTATCGGCAGGCCTCATGACTAGACTAGCTATTTTAATTTTTTTAATTTTTTTAATACTCTCCTTACAGAGCATATTTACATAAAGTTGATAATATTATTTTCGCATCAAGTATACGCAACAATAGCTACGTACCTCGCCCACTACAAAGCTTTTGATCCCTGTGAGATCATAATGTCCCACATCGTATACATTGCCCCGCAGGCACACGCGCCTCAGCCAAGCGTCCATACAGAGAGCGCTATGTATAACGTGGTTTTTGAGCAGTTGTAGCATGTCGGTGGCGCGAACTCATGACATTTTCCCCTACCGAAAAGTGATCAACGCGGCTAAAGTTTTCACTTCAAAAATCGGCAACTGTGATGGGCTTCGTCTGCGACGTTAATCAAATCGAATGTCATAAACTGTATTATCGGCAATAAAAGTAATAACTTGTAACAAAACGTTTTGCCCAAATTGCTTAATTAATATTAAATTAAGTAACTAGAAACTGTAAAGATTCATTGCAAGAATGAAGAAATCTAAGTATTTTCAATTAGCACTTACGTCAGAAATATACTTTTACCTACTACCAAGAAAATAGTAGTTTAAAGTAAGGTAGCATAAATTAACGCAGTGTGGTTTGTTACTTTCATTTCTCATGTTTCGCATAATTTCTCTAATATCTCTCTCTCTATCGCATAATTTTTCTAAAAGTACCTGGATGACCGAGCTAAGCTAGGCATGTTTTTGATATTTTTTTTTAGATACGAATTAGATGCGTTGATAAAGAGCTCCAAATAATAGTTTTTCGCACATAAGAGGAAACTTGAAAAAAAAAGGATAAAATATTCGGACTGGACATATATGGACTCAAACCGGAGTCTTGTGGTTTCTGGACCGCCCATTTCCCACATGAGTTATTATAACCTTGTATGTATGTATGAACAATGTATGTCAACATGACTTCCTGCGACGCAAAGTGTGTGAAGATAAACGGCCGTTGCCAACAATAAAACCTACGTCCAGTACATTTTACTGCTGTCATCCCGTTTTTGATAATGCAGTATCCCTCACAGGGGTCGCATGGAAATTGTTAAAACCCCTTAAAAATACCAAGGTTCTAAGCAAAGGAATTCCATTCTCAACAAATAGCTTCCAACATTTTGTTAAACACTGAACACAATCCTGCTGATTGCGCATCCCGCGGATTATATCCGAGCGAATTAAGTTAGCAATGTGGATTGATGGTCCAATATTTCTACATAAGCCGGAGATAACTAAAAAGCTTCTACTGTACGTACTTCGCATTCTATATTTTGCTAATGTAGTCTCTAACTCGTATATCTTTTTTTTCAAATAAGTATTTTCAGTTTTAAGAAGCCGTCAATTGCGTTTTGATATTATTCTGCCAACATTGCTATGTGATCGATTGGGGGTTGAAGATGTAGATTTCAATAAAATGATGTGCAATTTTGTTTTTTTCCTTTTCTCTTTTTACTTTTGTTTTTTCTTTCCACGGTTTCCTCATTTGTCTTTGTTCTCTAGGAGTGAAATCTTTTATCGTTTTAAGAAGTCCTTGTTCTTTTTTCTTCCGATATCTTTCTCTCTATCTTTCCTTCTTCTTTCTTCAAGTTCTGCTTCAGTCATTTTGGCCCGAGCGTGACGTATACTAAATTTTTTTTGTTCACGTCTTCGTTTAAGCTTCTCTTCTGCGGATAATTGAGACGTAGATCTAGTTTTTCGCGGCATTCCAAAATTAAAAATATCAACATATTAAAATTCGGTACACACATTATTAAATTAATATTATATGATAATCACAACATTTCTGTAGATCTTGTCTTTTCTGTAGACATAGTATTTGCAGTAACATTTCTCTTCTGTGGACTTAAACTCTTCTGTAGACATTGTGTCTACAGAAGAGTACTACTACTTTGTTCTACAACTTTCTTTTTTAGATCTTATGTAAAATAAAATGAAAAAAAATCATATGGCGTGTTACAAGACATCAATGTTTCCGTTATCTGAGTTTCTCCCCTAAAAATAAGGCTGTCTTCAGCAGTAACAAGGTTCCGTTTTCGCCAAACCAGAGGTCGTCTAGAAATCCCTTGTGATCTACCTTGGGGTGCTGCTTCTGCGGCTTCCAAAATAGGAGGGTCTGGCATATTTTCATCGTTGTCGATTACGAGAGGAAGATCAGCATCCACTTCATCAGGCTGGGCATTCTCACCTTCATCACTATTTTCAAGGTCTCGAAGAACATCTCGAGCGGTTTGATAATAGTGACCTTCATCCTCTACTTCGGAGACTGACCCGTCTAAGCCATCTTCTGAATCTTCAAGAGTTTCTAAATACTTTGTAATTTCGCTTTCTAGTAGTCGCGTCATGCTGAAAACCAAAAGAATAATCCTTCACCAAACATGCATTTATTTAGCAGGCAATGCGCATTGTAGTTTTCCTACAACATACCAGATTTCGCCCTATTCGACAGTAGCATCAAGTGATTTTCAATGTTTTACAACAATGAATATGTACTTGAAGATATAATCAAGCAAATAAAAATATGCTATATACTTACATGATATTTTATCAAAGTCCAAACACAGCTATAAAACTTAAGTTTGGCGTCACTAGAAAAGTTTTCTTCAAAGTGTCATTTGACATTAACTTATTTTCAATGCAAACATTGGATAGTGCCAACATTAAAAAATGTACAAAATTCGTTCAGAAATAAGAACTAGTCAAAATTAACAAAAAATTAAAAGAAGGTCAATTTTATCTGTGGTTTTTAGTATGTTGTTTAAAAACAACATTGTGCATTTAAGGGTTTAATATGCAAGTAAATGTATATATAGGTAATATATGATCATTAAATCAAGAAATTTAATTTATAAATTATCATTAAATTATTTTTAATTAGCCCTCAAACCTTAGTTACTACTCCGCATTCGAACAGTCTACAGGAGGGGACTTTTCCATGAAAACACATTTAAAAGAACAGACGAACAAAATTTTAATACATACAGAAATAAATATAAGGTCTACTATATTAAAAAAATACCTGAAATTTTGGTAAAAATATGGCCAATAAAATTTTATAACGTCCGAACAAATTTTTTCCAATATTTGTGTTTGACCCAAATGTGATAGTCTGTTGACCAACAGAAAGATTCAGACAGCCTTTCGTATTCTTCGGAATCTTCCACAGACTCTTCCGCCGACTCTTCCAGGATAGCTCGAAGCTCTTCTAGCGACCTAGGCAGGACCTCTTCCTCGCTGCCCGAATCTAATCTTAGCTCCTCGGCTAATGGCCCAATGATTACCGTAAAACGGGGTGAATAGATAGGTCTTCAATCTTTTAAAACTATATTCGTAATGTTGCAAAAGTGATAGATAAATTTTTATGCATGAATTTATGGAGTCTTAAGTCAAACTATTAAAAGGTATTCATGTCTATTCGGACATGTTTATAACTAATTTAAAAATCATCAAAATATGTGAGATTTCTATTTACTTTTCATTAGGGGATAACAGACACACCTGGGGGGTGAATAGAAAAAAATTATAGGGTTGTTTCATGTAGTTTACTTGAAGGTATAATTTAAAAGGTAAGAAAATAAATCTCCAGTAATTAAAGACAAAGATTTTTATTACAATATTAAAATGAAATAATAAAAACTCAAGTCTAAAAATACAAAACCAAAATGAACTGTGACTTATAAAAATAGGTAAGAAAATATGTAACTTTTATATCAAATCAATCTTTTTTATTTAAGATGAATTACACAGGTACACAAAACAAAAAAAGTTTTCTGTACCCCGGACGCGACCTATCTAAGGACATGTTTTTCGACCCGCTGAATCCGAATTTCAAGTCAGTATTAGGCCGTACACCCTCCAATTTCGAGTAAATTGCAAAAAACCGTAAGATATAGCGAAAAATGAATATTTTAGTAATAAAAATCATTTGTGAATCTAGGGCAAGTATAATTTTCATGTATTTCCAACCGTTAAATATTAATTTCTAGTGCACTTAGTACCATAAGCCATTTTGAATCTAAGAAAATTGTAATAAACCCACGAAAATTGTAAACAACCCATGAAGGATCCAAGCTGAAGCCCCATTTTTTGCGATTATTGCAATTTTCGTGGTTTTTTTACAATTTTCGTGGGTTTTTTACAATTTTCTTATATTCAAAACGGCTAAAGATCTAAGTACACTTGAAATTAGTATTCAACGGTACAAAATACATGAAAATTATGCTTGCCCCAGATCTCCAACTTTTTTTATTACTACTAAAACACCCAATTTTCGCTATTTCTTACGGTTTTTTGCAATTTACTCGAAATTGGAGGCTGTACGGCGTGCACTGACTTGAAATTGTGATTCAGCGGGTCGAAAAACATGCCCGTAGATACGAGTAGGTCGCGTCCGGTATACAGAAAACTTTTTTTTGTGTGCCTGTGTTATTATTAAAGTAAAAATTAACATAAACTTATCAACAAAAACATTCCATCCTGAATATAAAGTTAATACGTAGGTATGTAACATTGCCTCTAAAATATTATTTTTATTTATATATCAAACCAGTCTTTGTTTATTTATACAAAATATGTTTAATAATGTTACTCTTGTTAAATTAAATAATTATTATCAAATTATTAAATGTTGTCATCAGTCAAATCTCTCAGGATCTCGGCATCGCTTTTGTAATACCTGTATCTTACATTTGTTTGTTTGCTTTTATCCGTATTTTTTTAAATATTTATTACTGTATTTAAAGGTATTTTCTTACATTCTTGTAAATTCACGCAAGGTACTTTCTTCGAGACTTTTTCTATTGAAATAATATCTATTGTTGCATCTTTAACTATTTCCTCTTCTTTTTCATCTATCGACGTGGAATGATGATTTTCACACATATCATCCTGCACTGAATATATATACTCATTAAATAGTTTGTCAGGTTCTATATCAGGTATGTAATCTTCTCTAGATACACTTTCATCAAGGTATTTAATAATAATCTGTTCTTCATTATTTTTTTCGGAATCATTTACAACATTATATTCATCTACACATACCACCGGCATTAAATTTACATCAATATCTTGGTTTTCTTTATTTTCAATTGCTTGACATTTGGAAGTGATATCAACTGCTTTGCCCGCAATAACATTCACCTTCCTTTTCTTGTTGCCTTGTTTACGTGGTCTTACTGTTTTAGCAATTTCTTGACCGGAATCAGTTTCTAAATTATCGTTGTCTATATTTCCTAAGCTCTTTCCAGATTCAGCGTTCAATTTTCTTTTACGTGTTGCCTCCTTAATGTTAATAGTGCCGTATCTCACCTCTTTAAGAATTTGTAAAACTGATTTGTCTACTGCGTATCTTGACTTTTCAGGGTCATCATTATAGTCTATGGGAAGTCTTGACAGAACTTGATCACGGTTAATAGGAGATATCCCAGCTTTACGGAATCCTGCTTTAAGATTTGACTCAACATTGTCAGACAAATCGTTTATAAGTTGCTTTAATAATCTTGGGAAACAGCCTTTGGGTACTGATGCTTGATTTCTGCCATCCGTTTTCTTCCATTTTAGTAAAATATTTCGCCAGGCAATTTTCATAGGCCTGAAAAATGCGATGTCTAGAGGCTGTGTCAAATGCGTTGAATTCGCCGGTAGGAATACAAATGCAATATTTTCATGTTCACAAATTCTAATGACTTCAATGGATAAATGTGATGACAAATTGTCACCAATCAGTACTTTCTGCCCTAACTTGTCTTTGAAGAATGGAATGATAATTGATTTGATATAATCTTCAAAAGTGCTACCATCGATCCATCCCGATGCAGTTCTATTATAGCGTGTACCTTTCGGCCCACCCGTAGTCCATGTGTCATAAATATTATTCGCCTTATAAATAACGTAAGGAGGCAAAAGCTCTCCCGCAGCTGTGCCAGCCATCATTACTGATATTGATGATTTCGACTGATTTAGTACTCTCTCTGGGTACTTTGTTCCCCTTTTAACTATAATTCTCTTGCGTCCAGGATCATCGCTGAGGTTCGTTTCATCATAATTGACTATATTTTTTGGATCAATTTCTTTTATTGATACCTCTAACTCCTCAAAGTACTCTTTAATTGTGTTGGGTGAAATTTGAGCCCTTGACTTTTTTATGTTTTGACATATTCTCAAAGAAATACTATCATCATATCTCTTTAAAAATCTTGTGGCATAATCTGGTCCCGGCATATTGTTTTTGAAACGTCTGTGTGTGATACCTAAATTATCTAAATATGATTTAACCATAAGTCTTAAATCGTATGTATCAAGGGGATAGCCCCAAGTGCTACATACATTCAAATATTGGACAATGTGCCGTTCTGTGTCTTCATCTAATGCATTCTGCCCACCTTGCGCTTTCATGGTTCTTCTACTATGTCGATATAGAACCGACTTATTGATATTGTATTTTTCTGCAATAGATGCTAATGAACACTTTGGAGTCAATTTATACTCATCCAAAGCTTGCTTTATTGTGTTCATATCATATTTACGGTATTGCTTGCACCGTGGATTTGGTTTGTAGTTGCGAGGCATTTTTGTACCTGATAAAGAAACAAATAAATACACTAAAGACCTTGTTTAATAGTTATTATGATGCTAGAGATACTAATAGGGGCGGATCTACCTAAGGACTTTTTGGGCTTCAGCCCAGGGCCCCGTGGATACAAAGGACCCCCAGCTCTTATTAAAAATAATAGACGAATCTTAATTTAATACGTTACTTGTAACGAAAAAAAATCTACTTGTATCTACACCCGATATTATATTGTTCTTATTTTACGATTTCTCAGTAAGTGAATTATGTTAATTCTTTATTAGAAATAAAGTTCATAAACCGTAAAAAAAACAGTCGTATGTTTGGCAACCCAAATCGATCAACCCATGTGCGACTATCAAACGAAACGGAGAATTCCCCTGCCACTTCGCTTGTCTATAGTCGGTGTATTTTAAAGCGGGCGTCTATAGGACAACAATGTCCAACGATCGACTTAATCATTTATCCATTCTTTCTATAAAAATAATGTTCAATTAAAGACAAGACATGTACTCTTAAAATGGTAAATCAAAAGTAATATTTTCGATCTAATGAAATACAAAAAAGTGAATGAAAGGAAATCTACCTATCACTTTAAATAACGGCAATAACCCTATGTGAGATTTTAAAATTTATAAACCTAATATAAATTGCAATACAAATATGTACATAACCATTTACCAATTATATTTAAGCTTTGTGTCAGCCCTGTTACAAGTACGTTTAATCACCCCTCTTTCGTTTCTAATCACCTCGCTATCGTGTCTATTGACCATATTCGCGTATCTATTGATCCCTCACGCGTGTCTATTCACCCTTTTCGTGTGTCTAATCACCTCAAAAAACTAAATAAAATATAACTTGTGAAATAAAACGAATTTAATGCAATAAAAAGTATTCTTACCTTAATTAAAGCTGCAAAGTATATCGAAAACAACACATACATTAATTAACAATATAGCAATAAGTAATAACACCAAAAAACAATTATTTGTGGCAGTTGAAACTCACGATAATTTAACCGGCTCTTTTGTAGACAACTTGACGTTCAGATTTGACATTTTTTCGCGATGTTGCTACATAATAAACATTGCCATATAAAGAAACAATACTACCGAATTGTTTACGCTACGGTTTTTTTGTAGCGGTAACCCAGTTTGCCAAATAAGACACTTGAAATTATACCTAGTTTTTTTGTCTATTCCCCCCGCGAATTCTATTCACCCCGTTTTACGGTATCTAAAACATGGTTGGACAGACTTATTGAGACTAGGGGCCACTCGGGCAAATCATGAACTGATGGCGGGCCGGCCACCAGAAGTATAGGTAATTAAAGATAATAAAGAATTGATAATAATTTATTAAAATTGAAAAAGAATTTATTAATTTGAAGCGTGGCACTGCATAGTGCTTACAATCTTTTTTATATTTGGCTCAAATTTACTTGTAGCAACACGTAAACTTTCATTTGCAAGGCGGTTTCGATTTTTTGTTTTATTATTATTTAGTATTGAAAAAGTTTGTTCACGTATATAGGTAGAACCAAATAATTTGGCACATTTTAGAGCGTTTATGCGCAACTCTTCGTACATATCTTTATCAATGCAGCGGTAAAAGTTCAGCAAGTCTCCTTCGTTGAATTTGTTGTGTAAATCTTGGTCGTTTTGAATGTCGATAATTTCTAACTGCATTGACTGCTGCATTTTTAACTGAAATCGTGAAAGGATTGCTGAATATGTCCAACAGAGGTTTCACTTTTTTAAACTCCGAAAATCTGTCTTGAAAAGATTGAATCAAAATATCTAGCTTTTCTACATAACTGAAATTAATCGCAGTTTTGTTGAATTTTTCAGCCATTTTCTTATAATTCGGAAAATTATTGTAATTTCCAGAATTCAATTGTGATCTGAAAAGTGTCAGCTTGCATTGAAAGGATGATACATGAGCGTAGGGCTGGGATATCAGTTGATTTTTGCCTTGAAGCCGTGTGTTCAAGACATTCAAATGATTTGTAATGTCAACTAGAAAAGCCAAATCACACAACCAATCAGGATTTTTAAGTTCCGGGACATCCCTTTGCTTTTCCGCCAGAAATATTCCAATTTCTTCTATTAAATTTAGAAATCGTTCCAGTGTCAATCCACGACTTAGCCACCTTACTTCTATATAATAAAGTAAATCTCCGTATTCGCTTTCGATGTCATCAAGGAATTGTTTGAATTGTCTGTGATTGAGTTCTCGTGATTTTATGAAATTTACAGTCGAAACTACCACTTTCATGACATTTTGAAATTCAATTTTTTTAGAACAGAGGGCTTCTTGGTGTATAATGCAGTGAAACTGCATGAGATCTTCAGCGTTTATGTTTTTTTCTTACAGATGCTTTTTCAGCAAAGTAACTAGCCCGGAATTGACACCAATCATCGAAGGAGCACCGTCAGTCGCAACTCCCGATAATTTTGATAAGTCCAAATCAGTTTTTGAACACTCATCCAAAAGTATATTGAGTATATCAACTCCTTTGGTTTGACCTTTCAATGAACACATTCCTAATAACTCTTCTAAGACTTCAAAATCTTGAGTAACACCTCGTATGAATATGAGAAGTTGAGCTGTGGAACTAATATCAGTGGATTCGTCGAGTGCTAATGAAAAAAATTCAATGATCTTAGTTTTTTCAATTAATTGTTCCGCAATATTACCTGACAAAGACATAATTCGTCTTTGGATAGTCATACGATTCAGTTGAATTTTCTCGAAATATTTGCTGCTTCTGGACACATTTTCTTAGCGGCAATTTCTATGCATTCTTTTACAAAATCGCCATCATTGAAGGGGCGACTTCGCTTTGCTATCATTCGAGAAATTTCATAACTAACTTTTGTATCTGTTTCTGAATTTTGAATGGGTTTTGTAAACATAGCTTGCTGACCAATAAGCTCCCGTTTTAAAGACAACATTTTTTGCTTTCTTAATTCGCCTGTAAACTTGGTGAAAGAAGGATGCTGCGTTTCATAGTGCCTTTTTACATTATATTCCTTTGCAATCGCAACAGAATTCTTGCAAATTAAACAAACAAATTTGTTATGCGACCATACAAAAAAGTATTTCTCAGTCCAAATTTCTTGAAACTGCCGATTTTCGCTTTGCCGATTTAAACCAGGTTCTCTCCATTATAATAATTAAATTTCAATAATTTCTAAGAACAGCTATGAGGTTTTAAGATAGC
>DWME01005841.1:0-14382 GCA_018244795.1 Parelbella ahira ahira | reverse complement strand
CTGAGATCCGTCGTACTATTGTTTGCTAACGGGGCATTTGATACACCTTCTTTGCTATATTTGCGACTTGACATTCAATTTTATCATTTTTTGTCACCATATACTACAAAGGAACCATTTCGACATTAATAACATATTTTTTACAACCAACTCTTTATTAATTATCTATTTTTATCATCCTATGTTGCGTTTAATTTCTCTCTTACACAAAGCTATCACTTAGTCTTTTTTATCTGTCACAAAACACGAACAACAAAGTATCCATATATATAACTCCACATCAGTCCACACACGTCCCGAGCCCCGGCGTCGCTCCAAATACGGGGTTAGACGGATAATATCATCCCGGGCTTTGTGCGACACGTACGCGCATCCTTCCTTTTGTCGTTGCCAGGGAACGCAGTGCCTCTTCGTTATTGTAATTATTTATTTATATATTACAATCCAACACATATTACAATATGCTTAAAAACTTAAATGTAATTTCATGCCTGTAACCCCGAGAGGGTAGGCAGATGAGTGTAGAACACCCTCACGTTTCACTAGTTACGTTTACGTCCCACGATGAAATAGGTGGTAAGCTTATTGCCATACACCGGGCACAGATTCAGAAACCGATATGCAATGTATATCATATACAATATGCTTTAATGCCATTATACACCATATTGAGTGCACACAAATAATTGAGAATATCATTTTTTTTCATATAATCAATACGTACCTCAGCTCCTGTTTTGAGGATACTATCGCTAGGCTCCTGGTGCAATGAACAAGCGGACTTAAGTAGTTCAAGATCGAGGAGTCGAATGTTAAATAGGCACCTTGAACGTGTACATTGACCTTCAACTTTACTTCACCAGACGGCTGAAATTCATATCTATTGTAAGCATCTGTCTTCAGACTTTATCTCTGTTATGTAATTTGTTGTGTCGCTGCAATACTGTTCACTGTGATTCAACGGCACAGCAGTAAAGTTGGACTGGATGTTCGATATTCAATATGATATCAATTGGGTAATACCTACGTTTTTGTAAACGATAAATACAGGCTCATGCTAGAAATAGCTTAGTCATTGGAAGCTGTGATCGTGACAATGTTGTTGATAACATGACATGTGAACGCAGTATGCGATGTAGGGAATCCGTGTAATTACAGAACATATTTTTATTCAATTAAACAAACATTCAATCTCTCACACACGCACGCTCACGCACAAACACACGCGCACGCGCACGCACACACGCGCGCGTACGACACGTGCACGCACATATACATAGGACTCAAAGAAACAGGTAAATGAGACACATATTTAATTAATCAACTCCATTACACACGTTTTCATGAATATCGGAGTTTGTTAAACATAAACGACATCATATTTCAAAATTGTGTGCGCTGTTGTACGAAGGGCAAACTGGACGAAGTTAACTCAATATGTCTGACTGTAATGAATTTATAGTCTTATGGAGTTGAGCTATCTGGTAGGTAAATGTCAATCGAACGAAAATAAATTTTCTTCATCTAATACACAAAATGTTCTGATGCGGCTGTATTAATTGAAAAGTGAAATATTAATAGTATTGTAGGTAAATATTGGTAAAGATATTCATAATATTATGATTATTACATAATAATATTGACATAAAATTTACATGCTGTTAGTTTTATGTGAATTTTGACTTGTATTAAATTAATATGTTGTATACTTATTAGAATTTATACACGTTAAAAAGGCAAGGCAAACAGCAAGGTGACCTACCTAAGGGTAAGTGATCACCGTCAAGGGCTACTAATGTGTTGCCTGCCTTGGACGAACTTTTTCACGCTTCGTTTGAAGAACCCCATGTCATAGCTTACTTTAAACACCGAAGGAGTATACCACTTAAGCGCATGGAGCCTACGTGAGGTTTGACTCCTGTAGTCCAACAGCACGATAATATTGTTAACTTATGAAATACGCTAATCAAAATGACACGCATAAAATTGAATAGTACGAAAAAGTATCCCAATTGATAAGGTAATTTGGATAACAATCCGACAAACATTGAGATAGGATCGTCGAGTTCACACTCGACGAGCTTTTTACATCCGACGACGCGACATTCTATACGATATTTTAGTTTTCTTCGAACGGTTATTTTTTTATTAATACAAAGTAGTATTCTTACCGAGGAATGAAATTATAAATACATTTAAATAATTGTAAAATAAATCATTAACACCCACATTTTCACGTCTCTTGCAAGTGTAATTTATAAGCGCGATTTTAAATTATATTTGCAATTAAAGCTGTAATAAATTTTACGGTGATTACGATTATAAATATTTAATTATTTGTATTAATGTAACACAACACAACCGTATAGTTTACAATAATTGTTTTTTCCTGTAGAATAAAAATGTAACAATATATATGTAAATGTAAGAAAGTAATATCAAATGTGCAGTAGTAACTAGTAATTTCACCGTGTATCGCACAAGCGATCTTGGATTAACGAATACGAACCGTCATACAACAATCCTAACGATCGTAGCCCCGCCGCCGCGCCGCGTCGCCGCGTAGGAAAGGTTCCGCTAACGAGCGGTATCAGCGATCTATTCAAATAGCGCGTATAAATATTAATATCGGGCATTGAGCTGCATTACGTATTCACGAATTTGTTTAATGGAAACACTCGATTGTTGTCTTGTTTTTATTGTTGGAATGTTTCGCTGCGATTCGCCTCGCCTCGGAGCACAGGGTGTACACATTTTGAAGGATTTTTTGCACGGCAACTTATAATGTTATCACGGGGCAACATTTCATAGCTGTTAGCTGTTGTTTAGAAGGTTAAAACTATAAGTTTTCATCAGGTATAATGTAGCTTGCCGTAATTTTTCTTACGACAGTGACCTTCTTAGACTCTCTGTCGTTAATACTTTTGACACTAAAATTAAGCAATAAAACTATATTTTCTGAGAAGCTAAGTATGGACCGGCCATTTTATCAGCAAGTATGAGGATCTCGACGGATATATGTAATTTACAAATACGGTGTGACGGAGCGCTTAAAATAGAGACGTTATAGGTGCGAACGGTTGCGCAATACGATTGGAATAGGTAGATAAAGGCATTGTTCTACAAGTATTCCAGATAGCTGCGAGTGTTGACGTCAGACGCGCGGGACGTGCGTGGGCGCAGCCAGCCCCGCTCACCTTGAATGTTACATTTAATACTGCGATCGATAAATGGAAAAAGTCGCGAGCGCATTTGCACGATACATTCCGCGCGGCCGCGCCACAGCCGCGCCGCGACAGGACCCCGTCAAACCGAACGAGACAGCGACGAAACGGAGCAGCCTGTATTACTACGCCTTACGAGTATTTGTTTTAGTAATGAACATTCTGACTTTTAAATAATAAAATTTATTCATAAGCCGGCACTTACCATATTTGAGTGTGCAAGCGGCCGTCCATATGTATGAGCGGTTAAGATATTCTTATTTATGGGTCTATGTCAAGGTCGTTTGCGGCGGTTAAGTGAGGCATCATCACTTTGCATAATATCAAATTATTTATTCGCTCCGCGCTGAAACTGTCTGCTGGTGTTCAATTTGTAATTCAAATAAATTCTTACCATCATTCTCGCGTCATAATTGTAACGTTCATGATTTTTTACTTATTTGAATGGCAACGCTGCGCTATATGGCGGCATGGCACGGGCCAAGAGGCCCGAGCCACGGGCCACATTCCCGCGGTTAGGGTTATGACGGAGACTAAAGTAGTAACGAGAACCATCTGAAGGTCAAAACTTTGAACCACCTGTTATTTTGAATGTTTAATCTGTGTTCATTAGGAAATTACTGAAAATGTTTATCGATTCAATTCGCGCCAAAGCTGTTGATTTTCATAGCCCCGTGTTACCAATTATAATGATATAAGTGCCAATATGATAATAAGTGGTTTTGCTAATGAGACTCGTAGGGCAATGTGTTATAAGTTGGGTAAAATTTTACTTATTTAAATTTAATTGTCTTTCACTTTGAAACCAATTGTTACATTTAATTTTCTCTTCAAAGGTTCCTTTGTTTCGTTGTTGCACTTTTACATCAATAGAGCATATTTTCATTTTACACGAAACTTAAATTTGTGTGTACCTGTGATACGTTTTATATTGACAGTTTGCTGTAATTATGTAAATAGCATACCCAGCTCGTACGTACGGACCTCTGCCGGCCAGGTTATGTATCACAACTCAAATAAACCTAATGCTCAGTTTGACATATTCATTACGCTGAATTAGTTTACTGCGTGCTCTAACACGTTACTTTACACCCGGACGCGTACGAACATATGTACTTTTAGACAGCCCATGCAAAAATAGACTTTACCTGACTATAATAGAGTGTTATTTTGCTTGTAGATTTGTAGACATAAGACATTTTAGATCGGGAAGTCGTACACAATTTGTGTGGAGGCATGGCACTCGGACATACTCATTAATAGTGATAAGTGAGCTGATTTAAGTCAATTGATTTAAATCAATACTCATATCCGCGCAATTCATACGTAATTGAGTAAAACAACGATGTAACTCATGAGTTACGTGTAAACTCCCTGTTGTAATGTTATTGGAATGGGAAAAAAATATCATTGTTCCGTTCTGAAAAATAAAAAAGTTTTAATGTACGCTATAAATTAATGTTCTTACGATTACAGGGGGTACATAGAAAAAAATAAAGGAATATGACATTTTATGGAAAACAAATGACTTTAAAATGATTCTTAATTAATATTGAGATTGTTTGTTAAAATTTTATAATAATCTAATAACTTAATGAATCAAATGGTAATATATTGGTTCATATCACTTTTAAAAAACACAATCATATACTACCACTAGCTATTTTCTTTTATTCATCTCTTTTAATCTACCTCGCAGTATATACATGTTGTTTCGCTTGGCACAAGCTTTCAATCTTGACGTGTTTGTACGTTTCGTTAACAATATAATGAATTTAGTTTTTTAAAACGCAAAAAAATGAAAGCCAATTACATGTAATTACTAGATAACTTTATAGTTACTAAATAAACTAAGTTATTTTACACTAACTGAACAGTATTATAATGTATTTGAAATGTGTGTGTGTTTTTGTGAAACTTGCGAATAAGAAATAGACTATCGTCCGCGTCGTAACGCCGTCAATCTGGCAAGTCATCGAAGCAGCGCCGACCAACGAGTGTATCGACAACTTTGTAAATGTTACGGGTTTCAATAATTGAATATTGATTTTACACGTTGCAATTGAATGACGGAATACCTGTTAATGTTACGGCTCACTGTATTTATATTTCTTGTTCTGTTATGCTTTCCAGAACACTTTTTTTCAAGTATTAAATGGTATGTCAATCAATGTACAATGTGTATACAAGGTATATTTTTAGCGAAGGAAACCTCATTTTTAATTCATCAAGTTTTTTATCGATACATATATTATCATTCCATTTTCTTTTGTTTTTAACGCATTTCAGTTTCATCAAAATTTCAATTACTTAACTATATTGGTCTACACTTTTTGTTGTTTAAAATGTAAAATATTTCTTAACCAATTTATTTAGCGTTCCATGATTGAGCCCCATAACAAGTACACGGTGTAATTACACGCGGTAAACGTGTGGGAGAACAGGCAGAATGGAACTCGTGGCCCCATTATCGGCTGCCAGTGCTACATAAACACGCAAAAACAGCCTTCACACCTAAACATAGTTAATTCGAGTATTTCTATTGATACGAAAATATACAAATTTACACAACACACCTTAATAATTTAAATACATATTTAAATAGAAAACGGTATATTATTAAAAATCCGTTTCTTTTGAAACTTTCTGACAGTTAATAAAAAGTGATGAAGTTGACATTAGTTCCGGATTCCTTAAGAATTTGTTTAAGCACTGCGAGTTAATCACATTGAATGATATGTATTTATGTATATCCCAGCAGCCGAGTCATATTATTAGATTGTTTACAATGCTATATATAATTTTACTATTAAGTCGCAATAATAGCGACATGAATAAAAAAATATTGAGAGCTAAATTAGTAACCGGAAATACAAAGATACTTTCAAAAAAGCATTTCATGGAACGTTTTGCACTCATTTGAAAAACTGAAGTATATTATTTTAGAGAAGCGATCCCTCAAACAATGCAAAAACAGTCATAGATTCTATTCTTCGGTCATGTAATGGTGGACTATGAGAAGTATAATTAAGAACTTCAAACATCGGTTCGGTAAACATGGGTTTTTATAGACTAATCAACGTGAATATTGTGTATGATTCTTTATCAATGACAATCAAACGCTGAATCCATATACCACTACAAATATGACATGAATATGACGAAGAGATTAAAAAGAAAAAGTAAGAGTCAAAACGGAATCAAGAGACAATACTTTTTGTATCAGTTGAATGAGTTGCACTCACTTGGTATTAATTGTACTGCGCTTTCACAACTGCATCTACGGCTTTTTGGCAAAGGAAACATAAAGAACAATTATAAATTAAATTTACCCATAACACACTAGTTCAGTATATATGATAAACTTTTTTCCAAATAATTGAAATGTGAAGCCTATTTTGAAGCGACTGCTGTGTCATCACGACACATTTTGCAACTTGAAAGCTCCTATCAATATTGTTTATTGAATACAAATATGTATATAGGTATCATTAACAAAACTATATTTTTCTAAACGGCGTCAGTGTGGTGCACCGTGGAAGTCAATTATAAAATAAAAAGTTGCAGCTCAAAGTGATTTTTTGTGTCGTCCCGGAGGCTGTTTATCTGCAGCAATAGTCGTGGCTGGACGTTTTAGGTTTATCAACGTATCGACGCATAAAGATGTGTTTTCATTCGAGTCCCGTGGTTGTGTAATTACGGCCGCGTATCGCCGCCGTGTTCTTTCATAACGTCGACGTGTTTACGTGGTGCACACAGACGGACGGGAACTTGTCTCTTTAAAAAAATCTTAGAAATATGTATATCCATATACACGAAAATACGTGTTTTTATGAATAGAGCGATGAACGTAGAAGTCTGTAAGAAAAGACACACATATTTGGCACTCAATGCTCCCTGCCTACCCCGTAAGCGACCTGATGTGATATATTTACCTAAGCATGTATATATACGTATATATGACTTTATATTGTAGTTATTAAGGTAGGTTAAATTCTGCATAATTTTAGTAAGGTGTGTGAATCTTGTCCATCCACACATGATTGGGCTGGCGAGTTATTACTAACATAACCCCTTCTTCTTCTATCACGAGACCCGTGTTCACCGTAGAACGATGATAATGATGTGTGTACACACATACGATAATAATGTACTATACATAACATCTCTTCTTTTAAAAGTATTCATTATATACAGCTTTGACCTTTAGTGCAAATAAGATTACAATGTTAGTGTTGATGCAAGCTATAATTACGCTGTCAAAGATGCATACTTGTGCTTAACATTGAATTGAATAAGGTAGTATTAATTGAAGAAAAATGTGTCTAACAAATGATATAATTATTAACAGAATGATTGTTGCTACTTAAGCTATGTAATCATTTAATAATATATCACACAGTCATGAACGTTACATGCGAATCATTAGCGTACGAGCAAAAACTAAGCGATCGTCACGCGGCGTTCGAACTGCCCGTGTGCGCTTCCACATCAGATACCGTTGTATCTAGTGCGTAGGATCATCAAGTCGATAGCGTACTATATTTATTGGCCGCGTTCAGTATAACGACACACTTGTAGATACAAAAATTGTGAAATTCTCCGCTTGAGCTTCAACGGTATAATGCGCCTCGACTGGTTTAGGTAACGTATCAACTTTTTATCTTGTCGCCGATTTTTGTGTTTTTTTTTAACGCGCTGAGGTAAACGGTGGTTCACCTGCTGGTTTACTCAGACGACTAGAACCTCCGATCTAATGTTCGTTTGCAATATGTACGTTTGTACTCAACAACATGTTTAACTATGTGAAGCAGTTTATTTATGGATAATCTAAGGATGTTCGAAAGTATTAAATAAAACTACTTATAATTTTGAGATTTTAATGTCAAGCTTACACCTGGACACACCCAAGTTTTTACTTTATCAAATTGTAACATCAACCAAGTACTAGCTAAACAAATAATATGCAATTTATGTTTTATGTTTAGACTGCCTCGTTCAAATCCCGGGTCGGGGTGCTATTAGATTTTTCTAATTTAGAATTTTTACTAATGACTCGGAGTCTGCAATTGTGCCCGCTGTATGGCAATAGGCTCACCACCTATCCCATGAGACTTAAACTTAACGGGTGAAACGTGGAGTGCACTACAGTCCTCTGCCTATCTCTTCGGGGATTACAGGGTGATGTTACGTTTATGATTTATACTTGTATACAAATCGCAATATGGAACTGGATTTTAATCACTGATTGACTGATATCTAAGATTAAATACAACTTTAACGAGAGTGATTGAATCAAACATTTAATTAAAATCTATCAGTTAAGTTATAAGCGATCGAGTACTCGTTTAATCAATACCTGTTTATATAATGAGATTAGACACAAAGTCATTAATAAACTGCACAACAATGTAAGAATGAGGTAGTTATCAATGAAAGATTTCCAATCGCAATCTTATCAACACTGACTGAAACGTAAAAGTAGGAGAGGGAAGCAGTCGAGCATGGACGAAGCCACGGAACTATTAATCAAGTATTTGAATACCGATAAAACCATCTCTGTAAGTAAAGTCCATCCTTTATCATTACGTTACATGCCATGTACTAGTTCGGAAGTACAATAGTCACATCTAAATATTTTATATATTATACTTACACACGGTCGTTACATTCCAATAAATATAACAGAGCTGTTCTTAGGTTCGTATGTATCTGCAATTTAAAACAGTACCGTTTACTCATTTGTGGCATAAACAAAAGGATATAACGCAAAACTAAACAATTTTGCAGATTCTATGGATGTATAGGGAACTTATTAAATTATTACGGTGGCACTTTTTCTGTATTGTTAGATAAATGGAAAGAAATTAATACAACACAGCGATAACTAATAGTTAACAATCCGAGTTAGCAAAATATTTGGCTTAAAAATGGATTTCTTTACACTAATAGGTCTACTTGACAGTCCGGTTCGAAGCCAGTTGCAGATGCCCATGGGCGGCAGCGGGCACTTGTGCCTAAATTCTTCTTCTTCCTGTAAAAGTCAAGAAAAGTCATAATATTATTAATATGAGTAAATGTATAGATGACATGGATTGTCGACTGTTTGATTGTCATAATACACGATATACCTAATTTTGAATCAGATGACCGCGTGTGATTCTTCCTAGAAAATCAAAATTATTTAACCCGACAAATGTTATAAAAGATTAACTTCCACTAACTTTGATTTATAATGACGTCCTCGTCTCACAAATTTTTAAGAATTAAACAATACTTCCGTGGCCAGATACGTTTTTGTACAAAGATTCGGATGTCGAAATCCTTTTACTCACCACACACTAGCCAAGCGTACTCATTACCATAAAATCATAAGTGAGTTGGTCAAGTAATTATGTACTGTTAATATGGAACATTCAATTAAAATGACTGCATGCCTCTTCATTAAAACGGCTTTTAATTGTTTATTTTTGTATCCTGCAGCGATGTGATCACAGAACAGTTGTTTACGAGCAAAAACAATTACGTTCATTTTACTTGGACGAGGAAGAAAACGCGCGTCCAGCGTTGGTCGTCGATGGATTCTGATATTGAATTTTCCTGATTTTTCTACTACAAATATATGTATATAATAAACAACAAAGGAAACGAAATTTTATATAATGTGTGATTTAAATACTAAAAACAAAAATTCAACAGACATATAATATACCTCAAATTTTCTCTTGACAATTGGGATCCATTAAAAATTTTGGTGGGTATAATTAATTGAGATCTCTTGATAAGAACAATGGTCATTTCTCTACGTTAAATGTTCTCCGGTACATAAAATAGCATCTGATAAGACACAAGTGGGCATCGTTAAGATTTGGTGCAATTCTTTTACAGATGCTCTCGTGCGTTGTGTGTTAATAACATAGCCTCATTCAGAGAGTAACGATAATAGTACTTTGGGAACACAAATTGAGTGACAAATATTTATTTTATCTTTATACTTACTTAACAGACAGTTTTATATTCAAAGAAACAAACAGCCATGGACATCACGCGAAGACTTAACCTTGATGGGACTCGAACACACGACCCCTCATCAAACAGTCACGGTTGCTAACCACTAGTCCAGACCAGTCCGTTATACGAGCAAATATACTCATATATATACATTTTAGTGTAATGTTACAGTTTATACAGCGCTGAGGGACGATCGCTCACAGTGGACGACGTACAGCGAGCAGTGGAAGGTGTTTTTGTCCAGCTTTACCGGGAACCAATCGATATTCATTATCGTGCACCACGAAACCATCTAAACATAATCATTAAATGCATTATGCGAGCGCTTTGTTTTAAATTAACGTATTTTTCTACTTAACTATGGAAGCGAATTAAACATGGTCGAGAACGATACTGTTTTTTTATAAAATGGAATATTTCTATGTTATTGAAAATGATTTCGATACTATCTTCCTATTGCGAAATTCTCTGGTTCGATTCCCCGCCGCGCTACGGACTTTGCGGTATTATTTCCTTTTATACGATTAATATGTCACTAGTTGTAAAGTTATATCACTAATGGTAAAGTAAGCAGTAAACGAACCGACACATGTGAAATTTCTTATTCTTATTTAGACGTGTAAAATTTCCTAATCAAGTACTGATCGGCATGGAAAATTGAAGCCATAATAATCTCATTTATGAAAAAAAATGTTCCTTTTTCAATTAATCGTTATTATTTCACAAACATACGTACCTATGCGAAAGCTCGAAAGTCGTCGTCATTTATATAAAATATCTATTGGTCCAGTGGTAAGTGAGCATTACTGTCGAGTCCGGGATGTGGATTCGATTATAACGATCAATAATTGTGTGATAAGCACGAATATTCGTTCTGTATGATATCAATATATCTGAATGATTGTACATTTAAAAATAGATAATGTACATATTATAGTTTCTCCTCTATTTATCTTTACCAGTGCGCAAGTCTTGCATAACTTGGACCAAACGGTTGTGTGTGAATTATTCCAAAAAGTGTTATTATTATTAAATATAAACGGATATGATATAACCACCAAATTTTTAAAGCAGGTCATTTAATACAAATATCGAAATTATTTCCAATGTTACAATGTGCCTGCCACAAAGCATTTTCACTTGCTTTTTCATAATTGAACATTAGTATGTATTATACAACAATGGTTGTTGAAGCAGAACTTGAGATATGAAATTCGTTCAAATACAAAGCCCCAATGCAGTTATCTCCGTTGTACCAACTGCGGCTGAAACGGCAACAAATTAACTGGCAAGGTTCTTAACTTGATAACTTAACTTGACCTTATAATATAGCTCATTATCTCCACTCTGACCTCTATCATATATTTACTCTGTGCCTTTTCATAATTACCGGAAGGGATATATACTGATTATATTATTTCGTTTCCCTCGCGTTCAATGAAATAAGATACATATATATTAGGTATTTTGTAAAACAAAGCATTACGTTTTCTTAATAAAGTTGTTATATACCGATTAGGAATTTTGATAGACGCTACTATTCACAAGATAATATAATTCTTTAACTACTTTACAATATTTTGCTTCTAACAAGCCATCGGTATAACAATCTTGCAGGCGATAACGGAGTGATTCCATAAGCGCTCAGCTTTACCAATTTCGCACGGAACTCTAAAAATGGTGCAAATATAAAAAAACTCCGTGCTTGGAATGTCATACCGATAATTCCTGTCGATAAATTCATAAAAAGCGCAGGGTTCGCTCCAACCGGCCACCGGTCGTGGCCGTATAGGGCCGAGGGTGGCGCGCTGGTATTAGTTATATCGGGTGTATCAGTTATTTATGGTCACAGTTTTCGCAACAGTTTCCCAGCGGCGCGCGCGGCGGTCCGGAACGCGCAAAAACGACCGCTGCATCACGGTCAAATGAAGATGTGTAATTAGTTAGTTTTTGTAGTCAATCGGTGCTTTTTTTGCCGCCATATACGGTTGGCGTCGAGCCAACGCCCGGTCACGTTGGTTGGACTACAAAATAATAACTCGACGTGAACTTAGCGCCGGGAATGGACAGAACGACCCCGGAGCCATTTTTTCCTCTCATTATCTTGTCTAGTACAAGGTGCAGTAATCCTCGGGTATACGTTTTCTCTTTAAAATGTCGCAGATATTTATCGACGCGTTGGTGCTTAACAGTAATGAAACTACGGTATAAAAAATAGTTGCAAAATTCAATGTTCTTATGTAGTATCTATTTGTAGTTTAAAGGTAAATAATGTAACTGCAAAGATCTTCTGCATTACCTATAATATTTGCACACGACGAACCAGAAGTACATCCTGAAGTGCTAAAGTTGAACATTTCTTATTTCGAATATACCATGTCATCGCATGGTCAATGCGTCGCAGTTATTCGCGTACCCCTCGCAAAATATTTAAATAAACAATTTTATTCATTACATATTTAATGAACGTCACAAAATATCATAATATGGAATTATCATTCATCTAATATGGGCGCCCCTCGGGCTATTGAATCAAGGTAAAGGATTCCAGTTAACGAATGAAATCATAAAATCTGCGGAAGTTAGTGATATTTAAGTTTTTCTACTAGTTTGCAGATGTGTAAAACATGAATATTATGATTAAAAATATTAATGTGGTTTAATTATATTGATATCAATGACTAAAAAAACTTTAGGTACCTACCACTAAATTCCTTTTGCGTACACACAATAAACAATCTATAGGGGGTTATTACATACCTGACGTGAAATAAAAAAGGGCCTTGTTAATTGCAGCATCGATTAAAGTTCTATCTTGGCAGCAAGTTGCAAGTTGCTTCACAAGCGTGAAATATCAGGGTACCCGCGATCGCCGTACTCCAATCACTATACTCGGCCACGCGGAACCTGCCATTTTCGAAGTAGCCTTTTTCTCTAACTACTTCACTACGCTTTCGCGCATATAAATATTAACACCGATGTTGTAAATAATCCATTTTTATTTACTACATCGTTGTACCACCAACTTCGATGGCCCGGTCTGTATTAATAATTAGCATAGACCACTTAAAGATATTGTTTTTACAATTGAAAGCCCATGATGGCGCTCCTTGGGGAGGCTTATGTCCAGCTGTCGACTGAGATAGGCTGATGGTATTGACGGTGAAACACCACAGGCTTCATCAGAAACTGAAGACCGTACATTTACGGTGTCTATTTTTTGTTAATTATAAGTAGGCAGTGAATTGTAAACAATGAATCTATTAAGTCATCGAACCAAATTTTTTTGTTACTAATAATTGTTAAGTGTTGTTAATTCTGTGTATATTAAGAATATTTAAAGAAATAGTTTGACTGGCTTGTTGATCCAGAGGTCAATGATCCGGGCCGCTATGCCAAAGACCGTGGGTTCAATTTTTATCTGGGACAAATATTTATGTGATGACCGCGTGTATTTGTTTACCAGTTTTGAAATTTCAAGTTTATTTAACAGCTGGTTTGGTTTTAGAATCTGATAACCCATACCACATAGTCTGCATAGCCTGACATTGTATGGTCGAGTGTTAGAGTACCTCATATCAACAGTCCAAATATGACCATGAATGGTGTAATAGAGTCTGATATTGCTTACATTTGTTAATAGTAAATGTGCTAAAATATCATTTCATAATATGATTATATTTCATGGCAGAGCGCTATTTTGTCATAGTTCAATGATGGCAGTACCAAAATCGTTGCACACCTAATAGGTATCGCCCCGGAGGATTCTCTATCTCACAATAATATATCTTTTCAAAAATAGGTATGTTTTATTTTAATTCTTGACAATGTCTTTAGATCATAATCGGTCAAGAGTAATAACTGAGTCCGTAGTTATTTTGATATAGAAAATAACATATAAAAAATTATATGAAAGCCGACATAATCGAGTAGAATTTAATCTAAAAATAATTGCGTTTATCTTTCCTCAACTAACTGATGCCAAAAGTCCTGAAAGTCCTAAATCCAAGACTGTTTCTTTTTTATTTAGAAACAATTGTATATAGATCTACTATTAACACTAGCTTCCTAAATGTTTTCACTCGCATACCAACAAATATGGGATACGTCTGAAATAAAAGATTAATTATATTTATTGATATCAGAG
>DWME01005840.1:0-14385 GCA_018244795.1 Parelbella ahira ahira | reverse complement strand
GATCTCTAAAAAGCAGTCCATCAGATGGCTAGCAGATAGCGGTGAAAGGCACCGTTACAATAATAGAACTAAAAAAGAAACCACCCAATTTCAAAGCGCATAATGTATTTCTATGTAGAGATGCAATTTTGAAAACTTCTCCACAAACGCGTATGTTATCCAACAGCATATAATAAATTAAATGCACTAAATATTTTACAATTACTTTGAGTAGTTGGATTTTCAAATTTGAGTTCATTAGTTTTTGGTAACGCTATTTGTCTTTTTAAATGAAAAGCAGTAGTTAACGGTTTCATCTAGTGAAATTGAGTTTCAATTTCCTATATTCACTTCTCACAAACTCTACTCGAACATCTTTTATTTTTTGCACTATAAATATTCGCGTTTTACGAGTAGGTACATAATTATTGTACCTTTATCTTTGACCTTTAGCGACGATAATCTGTATATATCAAAATAAGCTTTTAAGCCACTAGTACTTTCTCCTAAAATAATGCAAGAGTCCTGTCGCGGTAAAATATTGAAAAACGTTTTATTACGAACTCTACATACAGCTGCGTTCAAGGCATGTTTTATTGTCATCGTTAAACGGCATGTTATGACTTGAAACGGATATTTTTCATATTTATCGGGTAATAACATAATCATTGTTAAGTCACGAATATTTATTTTATTATAAGCCAATGTAAATGTAATTTTGGAGTGTAAGCGTGGATATTTTTGGTAAAATGTACGTTTAAGTAGTGATACAAGTAAATGAAATTTAAAGTAATTTACATATTATGGTTAATAAAATCCCCTCGACTGATCAACATTTGTCGAAGATAAATGATTATGAATTTTATATGAAATTCATCACTTATTTTTATATAATTTATTTATGGGTTTTGCATCGAACTTTATAAAAAACATAATGAAAAAAGTCGCAAATGCCATAAACTACTATAATTTATTAATCAAATACATCTCGTTTATTCTTTTTGTTTATTATCTCGCTTGTTCATAAAAACGTAAAATAACAATTTATTCAAATAATGTAGAAAATTTCAAATAATATGCGCCATTATTAATACCTAACATTATCTCTAACAGGCTATTATTAAACGATTAATTACATATAACATTGATTTATAATAATGTAGTTTATATGAACACTGCCTAGATCTGTTTAGCATATTGCGATTTACAATGAATGGAATATTATCATAACCGAAGTTGACTATTGACTTATGACGAGGTACAGTACTGGCATTTACTTGACATTTGCTGCAGTATATACACACCCTGTATATAAGTTTGTTTGATACCCCTTGGCGTAATAAGCGGCCTCCTGCGCGGTTATATATACATAAGTAATAGGTAAATAAGCATTCTTACGTCAGTAATGTGTGCGTATTTATATTTCACTCGATATGCAGTATTTGCATAGGTTTGATACAGGTAATAATTTGTTAATAAATGATTAAAAAAATACTTAAGCATTAAGCAGTGTAGGTATTACCAACAGATACACATAGACACACATATACACACACGAACACGTCATACACACGAATATACGTACACAACGATATGGTTATCGATACGATATTTAACAGTCGGTATTCTGTGCTTACTCCATATAGGACCTAGCGCGACGATGCAATAATAAAATGTAGTAAAAATACAGTTATATATAAAGTCATATATTAAAATATATAATAAACGTTTTCCCATTGCAATTTAACTTTGCAAATAACTATGCTTCGAGTTTCAGAAACATTAAAGTCAAAAATGATATCTTTGTTTAAAACGATAGTTATTAATAATACTTACGAGGTTTAAGGAAATTTATGTTCATAGTGATTATTGTAAAAGAAAAATGACTTGTATAAACTATGTCCATTTTGTTCACTAATATAATAAACAAAATGACTCTATTAATTGATTCTCAATATTTATTGGTTGCAAATATATTTCAATATGTATTAAAAAGTATAACCGCATTTTTTTTTAAATTTTATGACACAATAATAAGAAATAAATGGTTCATTGTTAAGTATCTCTTCTTAATTAACTTAATTGTATGATTTAGTACCAAAATTCTACATAATAATGTGTTTCTATCTACCAATATTTTACAATTAATACACAGTTTCGGACTTAGAACTTAGTATTATATATTTGTTTTTTTTTTTAATAATAGTAGGTACTATTGACTTTATGGTATTATTTAGATTTTATCAAAAAGTAATTAGAATACTTCATAAAAGAATATTTCATATATGAATACCAATGTAAAACATGAAAACAAGAGATGAAATATTATACATACATATTCGAACTTGTAAAAAATTACAAACTCTATTATGGCCTCTATCGGTAACGCAGAAAGAGATTAATGAGTGAACCCAAGGCGGTGCCGAACTCCAACCACTCATGGTAGAGACGACTCTATTTGATTGCCCAAACGGCTGTTTAAAAACTAACGCCACGGTTATGATTAATAGCGCCGGAGTCTTCCCGTACCTGCTTTCGGCAACTCCCACAAAAGGCGACCCAACACTTAATATGTAAAGAAAACAATATATTTATGTTGATTTCCTGTTAATGTCTTCATTAATACTAGCGACATAAATTCTTAATTGTTCTTGAAATGTATTAAATAAAAGTAAATATTTCTTTTTGTCGTTCTCGTTTTATGTAGAGTCAAGTTAGTTAGTGCACGTATACATTTATGTACTCACCAAATTCGTCAATAGACAACAATGTTTACAAATAGAATGTACATATTTATGTTGTACGGCTTACAATGTTGATAGACGAGTTAATAAACTCTGTGTTTATAATATTTTTACCACCTGTTATCTAGAGTAACTGTATTAGTAAAACTGTTTTTAAAACAGCCACTTTAATATTACTTTTAATATTATGTTTTACATTTTATTAAAACATCTTGTTTACTTTTATAGCATAAATACATTAAAAACTCACCAGTAAAATCCGACTCACGATAAACGTAAATCTTGTATTAAAATCCATAAAATATCCGTATCAAATATAAATCAGTCACTATAACTTCGTTTTGATATCGTTTTGCACTAAACTTGTCTGTTCATAAAAAAATAATAGTTTATATTATTGTCTATACACATCACAATATTTATTTACGCAAAAATTTGCATTTATATCATCTTTTTCTTGCCATAATTAATCGATGTATTTTTTGCGAGTTCTTCATTGTGTATCCCATTTATTTTTCCCACTTGTAAATGATCCGATCATGTCTACTTGGGACCACCAAACAACGATTGATATTTTATTCATATCACAAACCCTCAAATAAATTTTCAACCGAGCGGGTCCAATAGCGAACATGATAGGCGCGCATTGAATAGAACATGTCACAAATCAATTGGTAAATTGGAACGATTCTTATACGTCGGAAGTCAAGTTCAAGTTTGCGCGAAAACTTTTCGGACGTCACTACATAACAAATAACCGCGCAAGTCGCACTCCACTGCACTGTGTCTTATCGCCCGTAAATAAACCAACGAGTATTTCACGAAAATTACATCGGTCGGCGTATAATGAACGTCTGAACCCGCATTGAGCTAGCTGTCAAATCTACGAGCCGTCATAGTCCGCTGCCATGAGTGGGCACTCGCACACACGCCCGCGTGCAGCGACAGACACCACCACACTGACAGTCTCCAGCGGAGCGCGAACGTACGGCCACGCGCACACGCGAAGCTCCATGATTCATACGTGGGTGCGCTTGTGTTGCGGCGGGTGGGAGTGCGAACATGCAGCGTGCTTTTAACGCGGCCAGACGAAATGATGCCTAACTGCAGAAGGGAATGTGAACTGTATCGGTTCTACAAAATGGCTGGTTATAGAGAACGTACACGCGCTATGTGGCCGATCACATGAGAGATTATCTGAATGCGTGTGAATGCACGTAGCGTTGCGCTACGGATGGGCGGGAAACGCTATGGAAAGATGCGGCGCTGTTTCTGCGATCCGAATCACATCACTGCCTATCTAACGTCCACTCTAAAATACGAGACACTTGTTGGTCGTCAATATTTCGCTGTTAAACTATAAACGTTCAGCTGAGATCATCAATCAAAAATACTAATTTGTAATCGACCATAAAAATGAACTGCGTGAGAATAAGGTCTTATAAAATTATGTAAATGCAACATACTAATTACGTCATATTTACGGTAACATTTATCTGCAGTTTAAGATAAAGATCCTTTAAAGTTTCCTGTTGATTTTCAGCTGTCGTTTAATTATGCGTTTTACTCGTGTCACGATATGCCAGTAGGAAAGGGAATAACGACTTTACGTCGATACCGTTTAAGCTGCTATTCGTGTGACGGACAGGTACCAATCTGCGTATGAATAACGCAAAAATATTTATTTGTGTAGATTTTTGATTCCTTGTTCTTCTTACCTGCAACAAAAGAAAATAATGTTAAGGCGTAATATACATATAGGTACTTACAAGAAATATATTTTTGAAAGTATTTGTATGATTCAAGTTAATTTCAAATGTTGTTGGTACATTTAGGCGCTAAGAAATCATTAGTGTTGGTTGCAAAGACTAACTGAGATGTAAGATATTTTTATACCAGTAGAACTTGATATCCACATGGGACCTACGGTGTAACGCAAGATTTAAAGTGTAGAATAAGGCAAGGAATTACACAGCAAATTAATAGAGAAATAATATCTTAAATTTGATCGTAGATAGGACGCACAACCCGACGTTTTACTTTATCTAGCAAGGAAAAAACATTTTGAAAAAGCTGTTCGCCTCTCATATCTCTTGACCTGTGACTCCATATCTGGATCGTGCGCAGACAGGGTCGTAAGTAGTATTCCAGCGCTGATAAATGGGTCAGTGCAATATGGTTACTCGTAGGTACTCAGCTGGTCAAGTTCAACGTCATGTTTTATGTAGAGCCATGTTTTCCATATAAATTATTAATTATCATTGATTATAAATTATCTTGAGTGTTTTATATATTTATGATTCTCGGGTTATTTACTAATAATAATTTTAAAGTATGCTAATTTCCGTAATACCGTCAGCAACACAAGTTATTGTAACTGAAATATTAGTAATGTAGTCGTATTTTTGGTGTGAAAAGCAGCATCAAGGCAAGTTTAGTATGTTAAGAGTAAAGTTAACACACGTAACATCAGAAGAAGACAAATTTCATTGTAATTAATAATAATTAATTCATTAATAGAAACGGACTTGATTGTCCCGAAAGAATCTTCAGACCTCTAAGAGATTGGGTATAGAAGTCCATGAACTGTAATGACCAATTAAAATCAAGTTGGACGTATGTATCAGTTCTATAAATTAATTTTTATTTGATTGTATCAATACAAAGCTTGTGTAAACGACCAAATAAAAAGTTATTACACTGTTTACGTAAATAGCGGCATCTAGAAATAATTAATCGAAATTATATGGTACAATTCTCTCGACTGCAATATTTTTAATATACCATGTTCAGAACAGTGTAACGAATGTATGAAAACGAACGATTAAACTATGATTAATTAATCGGTCATAGCTGTTGTAACGGAGAACATATTAAAAATAAAGTGTGTGCGAAACTAGATAAAACATAATGTAAATAATACAAAACGTTAATTAAACAGATGTTGGTGGAGCATGAGAGGTCATTGGTCTGAACGGACTATAAACAAAACGTATGAGATTTAATAAAAATTAATTTATTGCAACGCTATCATCGCGCGTCACTCCATAGATAAAAATTTGTAAACAAAGAGGTAAACGCTCCACTCGGAATGTTCGATGATGGAAACTGGAGTTTCTTAGTAATCTTTATTTAGGTTCCGATGCTATTCGTAAATGCGAACATATGTACATAATATGTATTCTTTGCATCGATTTTACACATAAATAACTGTAACAGTTATTAACGTCATGTAAAGTTCCAACTCAATCAATGTTATATATGATTATGTGATGTAACAACAATGTTGTGCATTACAACATTTTGACCACATGTCAAATGATTTATTATGCCAAACATTTTAATTGTGACTGTTATACCAAACATTTTCATTGTGAATGTTTTCGTTCAGGTCAGACAGCTTCATTAAAATAAGTAATAAAAATCTACATTGAAAAGGACTACGCTACGCATTTCACATGCCAGTCGGCGGTTGTAATGAAGACGTTACGATTTCCTACGATTCCAGAATGATGTATCATGCGTGAAATTTTAGAAAAATAGGCCCGACACTCGAACCACCGTACGAGAGTTACAACATTAATATATTTACCAAACACGTTCCCATTATTACAATTTCATGTACTCGTTTACGCATAAATTAAAGTGTTGCCAGTTTTTCTTTTGTCCCAACCCTTATTTGGTATTCATATTTGATATTTTGATAATACAAAGGGACGGAGCGCTTTGAAATGAAAAACACAAAACGTGTTCATAACTTACACGAGAAAAACCTGTTTCACGGGCAAAGTATGCTAAAGATACAAATTGTGAAAGAGGCGCAATCGTTCATGGGATGTCCTTATCTGTCCGGGCGACTGCAAACTATTGTGAGCTTTTTCGCTGGTGCTTTAAGCGTTTTATTCTAACGTGCGCGGACACATCACTTCAATTACGGTCATATTGAATGAAATATGAGTTAAGTGAGGGATATTAAAGGGCAGAGCGGGGTTGTTTATGAAATGTGAACTTTGAAATATGTACACTGATAGAACACCCTTTTTAATTTGTCCCAACTACAGTCCGTAGCGAAATAGGGTCTACAAAAATGAATTTAAAAATTGTACCCCAATTTCGTTCGTCCGCAAAAGTTTTCTTTAACATAGAATCACATATATATGATTGTACAATTTTGTAGGAATTTTCGTGTTCCTTATTGCTTCCGCAACGAATTTCGTGCGACCCACAAGTCGAAATGATTGAACCTATCGGGCATTCGCCGGCAGCGGCCAACTCCAATTTAGTTTTCGGATTAGATACGGCAAACATAATTACATAATTGCTCTAATAACAGACTAACCTCGCCGTGCCTTACAATTCACTTTCCAAATTGGTTTATTTTTTACCCTTAGTCTGTCTAAAACTATTATGATTTATTATCGAATTTTCGTTCAGGCAAATTATGGGCCGAATTTTCGTTGGTCCCCGTCAAAGATGGTTTCTCTTTCCAACGTTTGTTTGACTACACGATTAGATAGGGACGCAAATATTTCCATTGTATTTCCTCAGTAAGCTGGCCGTATTACATGCCTCGGTGTTTGGATGAAATGATTTACGAGTCTTTTTGTAATTAACTCGTAGGAACAATAATTAGTTGGATTAACATGTAACGCGAGCGATATATTTCCAAGGCACTAAGCTTATTAAAAACAGAAGCCTTAATTCAATTCGATAGGATCTTTAATAAAGGAAAAAGTGAGAACTCGTAATAAGGATACCAATAAATTTGCAATATAACCTCTACCTAAGACACATATTTTTTAATTATTTTATTTTTACTATCCCGACACATATACTTTTATTTACGAATTTTAAAAATCCAAAATAACAATAATTAATTTTATCATTACTGTCTCATCAAGCTAGGTCTCTTACGGGATACGCACAGTGCACTAAGTGCCTAATAACCCTATCCCTTAGACCTAACATGCTTCCTCTACATTAGTACCTACATAATTTTGATTATTGAATTTAGTTTAATATTCCTGAGCCTCCGACGCAAAAACATTAAATGCAAACTATGAACAAGGAATGAACAGCCAACCACAAACACGTATGCAGTGAGCAAACGAGAACCAGCGCGTTTTGAACTAGTGCAACCGACAAATGTTCATGACACGGGAGTGAATTAAACATGAGACCTGCCACTGATATTCACATACACCTATATACATTTTCACAACTGTTCTGAACAAGGTTGATTCTAACCAAACACTTCCCGATTTAACTTTAGCGGTTTTAATCGTAAGCTAAATTCCTTTAGCTATAGTTTTAATGCTTATTAATGGAATGTTGTTTATTCATGTATTAACTTTCTGACTAATGACAAATGACAGATTTATCACGTGACAATCTTAGCATCGTTTGCCAGAACTAATTTTATAAAAATAAACGTAACATCACGTCTGTAATCCCCGAAGGGGTAGGCAGAGGAGTGAAGTACACTCCCACGTTTCACCAGTTACGTTTAAATTCCATGGAATAGGTGGTGAGCCTATTGCCATACACAGGGCAAAATTCCGGACTCCGAGTCACTACTAGAAATTCTAAATTGGAAAAATCTAATACTATCCGACCTGGGACTTAAACCCAGGACCTCCCCGATGGGCAGTCGCGCTTGCGACCACTCGATCAACGAGGCATTAAAATAATTTTATGCATGCTCATTATTAATATTTAAAGTTTTTTCAGTATTGTATTATTATGTATTCGAAGCTAGTATTAAAAATAATTGTCCTCAAGTTTATTTGCAATCGCAGGCAGTAAAACCGCCTTAAGGCTTTAGTACAAACAGTAACGCTTCAGCGCATAATTGTTTATATTATAATTTATTTAATTACTTTTTTGCTACAATGAATACAATTACCGGCGTTTTTATATTCAATGCATATAATAAGATTTTATTTATAAATTCTATGCTCGTAATTAGTAAGCAATTAAGATAATTCAAATTTTACTTTTTTCCACTTTATCCTAAGTTTAAATTCGTACCTTCGAAAATATTCGCGGTGAATTTGGAAAAAGATTAATTTGTTTAATTAGAATAATACCACGATGATTTATAAGTGAAACGAATTAAAATTTTATTATTTACTGACTACCTATTAAAACCTGTTTGTATCAAACGTTTACCCCGTTGAAAGGTGTTTTGTGCTGCTATTTAACTCGATGAGGTTCCTTCCTCCTCAATGTACGCTTGATAAACTATAATTCGGTCTATTCGCCGCCAATGGGACAATATTAAAACACAATTGTATCGCAAGGAAATCGCCATTCTGAGCTTTGTTATCTACGCGTTTACAAAATTCGTTTAATATATTCTGGGGCGTAAAAGATAGGATCAATAAGCTTGTTCTTTAGCGTTGTTCAAACACGTCGTTAATTTTCCAAATTTTAAAGAAGGATAAGACACGAAGTTTTCACATTTGTACTAAAAAGTAAGATTAGAAAACCGAAATACATCATGAAATAAGTTACTACTTTATTAAAAAACAATACACTGAAAGCCATACTTTTGTGAATGATGAGCAATTTTAATATTGTTTAGTGGATATAAAATGCTCGAATGTTTCAAATTAAGAACTATATAAATCCATTCTTGCAGACCTTAAATCTCGAACTAGTCTCAGAGAAAATTCCTATCAAAAGTTATAATAACAAGATACTCTTAGAAACTATATTATCAATGTACTCGATGTAGGGACATATAATAACAATATAATTATACACGTACGTATGTATTTAGTTCAATACATTATATGCATAAATGGAAATAGATACGTTTCAGTAGATAGCGCGTGTGGTGAGGCGGAAAAGACCTCCGACAAAGGATCTGTGACAATGGCGCCACTAGGGTTGTTCCCTAAATGAATGAAGTATGCAAATATTTACACGAAATGCTCGTGGCAGAATGTATGTACGTGAAAAGAATAATTATGATTTATGTGGGTAGGAACAGGCGGGTGCAACGAAGCGTTGAGAAACACAGGGATTAGTCAGGATTATAATCGTAATACCTTAGTTCTGTGTTGTATAATTAATAAAATTATGTGGGAAACATGTGAAAGTGAAATATTAGTTAAAAAAATCACAATTACACATACCGTTTATGACATCGTTTGTTCTGCCTATTCGCTTAGAAATGAATAAAGTTTTGATATTTGTATAGGAAATTTTCGCAACTGTCTTGAAATGTCTCGTTTGAAAACAACTACGTAGTCCAGTTTATTGACATATTTAATAATAATCTTTTCATTTTACAATACTGAAATAATGGCGTGGACAAGACTCTGACCGGTAATAGGTATAGGTCTTCCGTGTATAACAAAATGTCAAACGGATCCTAATACTATCTTAAAAGTGTTAAGATATTTCGATATCATTTAATATTATTTTCAATATTAGGTAGTTGATAATGATGAGGTTCTTTTCCTTCGATAATATTTACAGCTTACCGCGTTTGTATTTATGGAGTGGATAAATCCAATTAAAGCAGTACTTTAGTTATTTTGTTTATTCAATTTTCAATCAAATCAAATTTTCTCAATTCGAAAATTTATTCTTGTAGCATTTGCCGAGATTTCACAATTGTTATTCCCTTTTCTAAAGAATAAAACTTAATGAAATTTCCTGTAATCTCAATATATTATTATAATGCACTTTGCCTATATTGTGATAGATATACAAGAGAGAAATCAGAACTGTATTTACGGGTATATTTACTTATACCTACTTGTATGTAATATATATTTATATATACTTATAATGTATGAAATTTGAAAATGATAAAATATAAGTTTTAAAATATCACAGTGTCAATGTGCTGGTAAAATAGTACAAAAGACACAACCCTGGCCGGCGCGCGTCCGACGCAGCCGCCCGGCCACGTTTCAGGAACATGAATTATGGCGCGAGCCGATGTGACTTTTCAATTTGAAATCATCAACCTGGAATTAATTTCATTTTTGAACCCCATTATTTCTGTTATCTACACGCGAATCGGGCAATATGCGAGTTTCGCATTATTGCCATTTCGACAAAAATATTTTGCGGCCAACCATTGTACCGATCACAATTTAATTCTGCGCTATGTTTTAACATTTTCATACGAACTCGTATTATGACTACTGCGCTTTTATTAACATAAGCGTTAAAGTTGAGAATGTGTTAAGCAGAAATGCTACATCACGCCTGTAATGCCCGAAGGGGTACGCAGAGGAGCGTAGTACACTCCCACGTTTCACCGGTTACATGGAATAGGTGGTGAGCCTATTGCCATACAGCGGGCACGATTCCAGACTCCGAGTCACTACTACAAATTCTAAAATTTGAAAAATTTAATAGCACTCGACCCGGGATTGCAACCCAGGACCTCCCGATCGGCAGGCGCGTTTGCAACCACTCGACCAACGAAGCAGTGTGTTTAGCAGATTTCACTATTATGATCATTAAATAGTTACATGGCAAATAATATGCTAATTTTACTGTTCAGTGATGAGTAGGTACTTGAAAGCTATACCTATTCATTTCATCGTTCATAAGTCGCTTAATAAAAATAAATTAGATGCACGCTTGTATATGAGTTAGAAAATACCTTCTGGATTTGTTGTTGAATTCGTGTGTAATTCACAAATCTGTCAGCGCGCGAGGTAACCCACACGGCGAGAGTCGGACGCAACTATTCATAGTTCTCTATTCAGCTCGCAACGGTTACCGGCGTTGACGAAAGCACAGCCGAAATAGATGTCGCACCGATAAATTTTATTCAAAATAAAACTCAAGAGGTTATTTCGGAGAAAACATGCGGCGACTTTTTGTTGTGATAATCGGGGGTGTGCGGGAAAAAAAATCTTTTCGAGACGCTAGCTAGACGCGGACGTTGACCCGAAATTCTTGCCGTAATTTAGTGATCACAATTTTTGTTACTAATAAAATTGCCTCAGCGATAAATTCACATAAAGATGCCAGCACTTGCTCTCTTCACGAATTAATCGTTCATCGAACACGTCATTGGACCTAATATCAACTAGTCCGTAATTACAATTTCTTATGACTATTTGTAAAACGTTTTTAAAGCCCCATAGATGCGATATGGTATTTTCATTGGTAGTTAGGTAAGTGTACCTCCTAAATCGATACGGAGCGAAGTTGAACGTCCAAAAAGATACGCTCAAATCCCTAAAGAGGAACCTTATAACAAAGCTAATATTAGACAATCATTTCCTGTCAAAAGGGAGGCGTCCCCCACCCTGACGGATCGGGCCGGGGGTGGCGGATGGAAATACCTCCTCGTCTCTCCAGATTTCGCAGTCGCCGTGTTCGAGTGTGAATCTGAATTCTTATTTTTTGCTGTTAGAGTGATGAATGGGTTTTTAATATCCTCTTGCAGCTGTCTGGATCCGAAGGTCTTTTGATGAAAAATGTTCACCAAAAGACACAATACTTTTGCTTTTGTTTCTTACAACTAAACAGACGTTCCTTACCCGTTTACTGTAATAAAAATTCTCCACTTGATTTTCAACTATCCATTTATTGCGAACTAAAATATTGATTAATGTATAGTCTATGTAAACGAGTTCTTCCGTTGTGGAAAAAGTCAAGAAATAAGTGTCTCTGTCATGTCGGGCGTATAGTACAGACAGGCAACAAGACATCAGCATCCAGAGACGTCTCAATACTCGGGGCTACGGTCGGCAAAAAACGCGCCGACCGCTCTCACGACTCTATTACGACTCAGCCGCGAATAAATAAAACATGACGAGCCCTTCTCACGTACACATATGTACATCACGTTATGTGTACCTACATGTACGGATGTACCCGCTTTTGAATCGGCGTCTGATTTGAGTCGTATTCTCTCTCGGTGTTGTGTTTACAAATACGGCTATTATTTTTCATCTCACAGCGATATCTAGAACTGTATCCGACGTCATTACCACATTCAAGTTACTTTAACTTGAGACTTTGAATCAGAGTATAGGTTATATAAAAATGTTATACGAATTAGTTTGTAAAATACCTCAAGGAATTCTAGTTTGGTACGTGTGACGTGCATTTAAAAATTAGTATGACCGCCATGCCAATGGGCAATACAATTAGAAAGGCAAGCAAGACGCAGTTCGGTATGTTACGGTGTGTAGCTGAGACATTTGTATAGAGTTGAAGTAAATTTTTTACGTAGTTATGAATTACATGTATTTTTATACCATTTGCAGCTTGTTAAATAATCAAGTATGGCATCTACAAAAAATATTTTATTGTTCTCACACTATGACTTAACCTTACTTCCTACAAAAAACCTGGTAACACCTTTTTATAGTCTAACAAATCATACCAAATATGATTGAATCAATTCATTGAGACGTAGCGAAATTTACATTCTAATGCGGTTGCGGAATTCTGTTTGCGTAAGTCGGACTCGCGATTTTAATGGATGAGTACTGAATACGGTTTTATTATTCTACGTACATGATGGTGCACTGTGTGTGGCGGCCGCGGCATACATCACCTAATAGCCAGACGACGCTCGCGCAAACCACAATAAAAACATGTGACGAGGCATCGACGCTACATTAACGCGCCCGCCATACTTGGCACCACGCAAACCCCGCCTGCTGGCAACGGCATATATCACGAAATATCAGTAGAGTTGGCATCCACGTACATACATCGCTTATCGATACACCCGTACTGTCGTCATAATGGTTACTAAACATACGTTATATAAATACGATATAATTGCTAATCAAGTTACGAATCATGGCAATGTTCTCGATATGAAATTTATAAAATAGAAATGGTAGTTGGATACAGAAGCAAGTAATAATAATTTTGTTTTTGCATTTTGATTCTTGTGCATGCGATTTTCATTTAAGTTTTGACGAGATTGCCTTATTTAAACATTTAATGTACGAATGTGACTTATCGTAGACAGGATGAATCGATTCTGGACACATCACTACGCATCGATACCGTTACATTTTAATCGCCGCGAAGCTCTCCTTCTATTATTGTTTTTCGAATTTCGGCAGCGAGACAGATGGTGCCGGCGGCTGAGTATTTGTATTACAATAGCTGCCACAATCCCACCAATGTATGCTGGCACGGTGCGAGCGCGGCTGCTTCTCAACTTCACTCACTTGGCACTCGATAGCTTTTCCACCATCGAGAGTGGCGGAATAATTTGTGGCTTCTCGGTATCAAACTAATATTGCCCGCACTCTACTACTATGATATACGAAACGGTGCAAGATTCATTGCACGAAAACGAAAAAGGGTAAACGACACGTTTCGATAAAGTTATGTGTTGCGTCGACGACCTAAAACAACGACCTGCGTCTAACATGTTACAACTAATCAAAGGCCGTTGTGTCATTGTACACCTGCCTTTCAATGTGCATCTAATGCCCAGTGAGAGCGGACAGAAAATTGTAAAAGGCAAAATTGTCTATGAATTAAATACCGCTACACGTCATTATAAATCACGTGCATTCCAAAGGCTTTCTTCCCGATGATAAATTGGACATGTGTGAGTTTGACAACAATAGGTAAAATCATTAGCACAATATTCTGACGATAAGTGCGAGGAGCGTCAGGCGTTCGGTGGTGTCGTGATCCATTATGC
>DWME01005839.1:0-14387 GCA_018244795.1 Parelbella ahira ahira | reverse complement strand
ATATGTATTTCCCGAGATATTTTCGACATTCTAAATCGAATTTAAATCTTCGAAGCTTTTCCTTTACCCAGTTTTTTACCTTTTATGCAAGTAGGTAGGTTAGGTAGTTATGTTTATGTTTTAATAAAACTATAGAATATTGTTAACAAAGTATAAATTTCACACGACTTCCTTTACATGGTAGGCAGAGAGCACCGAAACCAAACATCTCTATCCTTACAAATCTGCCACGCTTCTTCTACACAATCATTCTCGTCACACGTCCTTCTTCACATATTTGTTGGCAATAGATGATACATACTCAACAAATATCAAATAATAAAATTCAAGCAATGGATAATGTAACGTACATTGTATATGAATAGGTACTTAAGTTAAGTGCTTATATCGAGGCCGCCGATAAGATAACAGAAGGTGGTTTGACAGCGTCTGGACGTCTCGTGCAGAGGGATGAGCATTATGTGACATACGTATGATGAACGAATGTAAAAAGAAATAAGAGATGTGAAGTGAGAAATTAAGTAAGGAAGAAGTAGGTAAGAAAGAAAAGAAAGAATTAACAAAAAAAGTGAGAAATTGGATCGTTTAAGGAATAATATGAATAAATAGAGTGAATGGTATGATGACGGCTAATAAAATTGTTGTATGGATATAACAAATTAATTGGAAACACGTAATAAAATTATTGTTGTATAAGTACGGAATTTTTTGTTAGGTGTAATTATTATAGTGAAGAAGAACGCTGAGAGGACGCCTTATGATTATCCATAACGTTTACTAGTATCTGAGAAGTTTACTAACCTACCAATCAGCAATGTGTCAGAATATAGCTCTTAAGATCTCTTCAGATCTTAACTCTTCTTATTTTGACAACAGATTTGTATCCAATAGTGAAACCGTTAAAGAAATGAACAGAGACCCAAACAAATAATCGTGTTTGGGTGTAGATATCCTTATTCAGAAACAATAGAAGAAATAGGGAATATTACAGATTGTCTACGATAAAAGTACATCTAAAGCATCATTTATTCGCCAGAACCTTCACCCGATTCAAATTGACTGTGATAACTCAAATAGCTAAAGGCAACCGTTTGACGATTTCTCGATTAATAAGAATATCGAATGACCTTCAATCAGTTCCACTGCAATATCAGGCACTCAATTATTTACGTACCTTGTATAGGTAAATACAATCGTTATTTTATATAAACAGCGAGTACAGAAAAATGTTAGAGAAACCCGAAGTGGTGGCACAAACTTCGGAACTTTTTGAGGGAGGTTTTATCAATTATAAAATGTTTACACAATTTTGACAGCATAATGTTATCAAAATATATTTCATTAGCACGCAGAAATATAGCCATTTCCACATAACCGCCAATTCATAGTATGGTAGAGAACGCCCCAGGCTTATTGCAGTTGTTATAGTAACACGTGCCTCTCAATGGGAATAAAAATATTGAAAACACTAAGCATACAAATATACATTACAAATTAATTTAAGAATGACAGCAGCTCGCATGTTATTTCGTTTACACCGTACAACAAATCAATCATTGTGAGCGAGGTAGTGTAAAACCGAGGCGTTATTTATATCCTTTCTTTATTGACCCGGGTTATACACATAAAACATTTTCGTGCTAGGTTGAACTCACGTAGATTTGTAAGGTCGTTTACACAGCTATTATATACTAACCATTTAGTTTTACAAATTACAGTAATTTTAATTTGAATATACGTAATTTCACGGTAGAAACAAAAGTTTAAGTTTATTATTACGAATGTGACAGTAACAGATGGATAGTAAAATTATAATATTTTGGCATAATAACATACTTTTTAAAGTATTTAATTACGTATAATATTTATTTACGTAAATCAATATATGAATATTTATTTACGTAAGTGTATCCGGCATATTCCGATTGTTCGAATATATAGAAGGATGATGGATAAAGTGACAGAACAGATATACAATGCGACATTTAATAGTCTCGACAAAATCCATCAGATGGGATGAGTTGTGTCCGAAAACTGCGGGCGAGTATGTAGATACTCAAAAATGTAGAAGGAATACGTCAGGTCTGCAAAAATAGACAATTCACACTCGGTGACATCTGCCTACCCTGATAATATAGTTAAAATTATAACAATATATACCTGTGTATTCTTATTACTATGTACTTACGTATTACGTATTATCATATGAAATGAACCTATTTGTATGTGCCGCTCTTGGACATTGGTTTTTGGGTCCGCAATTCATCAAGATACAAAGAACTGAAGATCGTGCTCAGTGGCGTGTTATTGGAGAACCCAGCTGTGGACGGAAACGAACTGATGGTACTAAATAGAATAAAACCCCTGAAGTATTACTATTGGTATGTAAGTATGGCTTAAACAAGTGCATTGGTCGTAAATTGTGAGTCCGTCTTATGAGTTCAATAGAATGTGGAGCTACATAGATAAGAACTTAGAACGCGAACTAATCTAAAACTGGTTCGGGGTTTTCGTCAGAATCGTGGAATGGACATTTTATGCAAAGACCCTTCAAGGTAGACCTATGCCTGGTACCGGGCGTAGACATGCTGATGGTATAATGGGTAATTCATCAACATCACCTCCATTATCAATCCGGACTATCAGATACAGGTCTTGTTGCAGAATGAGAAGGGTTAAGACCATAGTCTGCCACGCTAGCCTACTGTTATTCTACGTCTAAGTCATGCGACAGTAACATCTAGGTTGGCTGTAATTGGCTTTTTAAGAATATTACGTAATTCACTTGCATAAAAAAGATAAAACTACTTATAATTTAGCTATCAACATGACACGCTACATTATTGCACGCAAATCCAAATTACGAGCTAATTACTAACTACTACATAACATCACGACGATAACATTTCCCCGACAGATTAGGCAGATAAGTGCAATGCGCTTCCATGATTTACCAGGTGTGTGTATTACTCGTTATTCGTCCCACCATGAAATTGGGGGCGAACCTGTTGCCATTATCTTACATACATTTACATTTCGTTGTCCCCCAAGATAAACATCACATTGGTAATATCAAAGAGGATGTTGCAAATGTCTATAGATGACGGTGACCATTTACCATCAAGTGAACTCTAGGCCTTTATGCCACGCCTTTTAACAAAAAAAATATAACTCATAAATCCAGCCTCCGTGCTCTATATATTAGCAATTTCAAGTTAAGTTATACTAACCACAAATGACAATAATAATATATCTACAGCTGATTATACACTTAGTGAGGTGAAGAATATTTTTACAGCCTAATGGAATTCTACCGCGTAATGTTAGTAAATAAAAATGTTTGAGCAATGATTATTTTACATTAACGCCCTCTCGAGCCTGCGCGCGCTAACAATGTGTGATAAACATAAATACTGACGTACATACAGAAATATATTCAGTCGTGCAATGTGAAATAAGTTGCCATTTAACACTTTACTGTTGAAACAGGGTAGGTAGAGAGCACCGATTTACAAAACGTTTAGAAACCTAACTCGCTTCGTTGTTCTTTACCTACCCCCTAAAAAACTTGGCCTGATGATATTGTAATAATTGCACTGTTTCTTTCCGAACTGTACGTGTAATAGATTAACATTACAGCGAGCATACTGCAAGATATTTCAATGTGGAATAAGTAATTCCCTTGTACAACTTTCTATCTCCATTTTCCTTCTTTTCTGGGTAGATAAATAAATAAAAAAAAATAATGTAGCACTATGTACTGTCGGAACTCGGTCTTGACTCCAAGGATCTCCTGCTAACATCAAATCTTCAAATGAGATTATAGATACAATGCAACCTGCTTATCTGAAGAGCGCGATAAAACGGCTCGCACTAAAACCCACGGCCGTGGCTTGCAGATGCAACAGTTGAATGAGACATCCAAAGTCACGCGACCGTTCTGCTTTGATTATTGATGTTATAAAAACTGTTGCAATGTCCGTCTCTAGATATTTATTTCTTTTGCAGCATCACTAGTGACGAAGTTAGTCTTCTTGTTGGTTATAAAGTTCTATCCCAGTTTTGTTTATAATTGGAATTTAATACCGACATTAAAACTATTTAAAATTCTTCTTATATTTCCTTATTATACTGAATATTGCAGTTTGTAGTAATGAACTAAATCAACTGAACAACTACATATTTCTACTAAAATAAAATCAGAGAAACCCTCATAAATATGAAATATGACTTTGTAAGACCTCAAAGTCATGATATTTTCGACTGATAGAAGAGTCTGTAAAGTTAAATGAAATAGTACCTACTCCGTCAACCGGTGTAAAGATAACATGACATTTTTTTAAGACCTTTGGAACACTAATTAACAATGCAATATATTATTTTATATTGATGGTTGTTTCTCTTTTTAGAAGGTCTATTGAATACGACATACACCGATAAGTTTATTGCTATGCTCGTTTCGTTTTCCTTAGGTTTTCCTTCAAGCCTAGTTCCATATGAATACATCTCACATACTACGGTTCATGGACTTTTATACCCACACAATGTAGACAACTTCCTCATTACGATTTACATTATACAAATGACTGTAAACTGAAGATAAATCACATGACAAGCATCTTTTATATTTCTGAAGATTAACCTATATACAATATGTCTTTGATAAAAAGTACACGAAGAACAAGGGCATTGTTAAAACCCATCCGTTATCGAGCCACGGCGCGTGACGTCACGGCCTGTAAAATTCGGATCAGGGCAAGAATTTGTTCGGCTGCTACCCATTATCATTCCCTTACTGAGCACGGTTTCCTTCGGAATTGAAGGGGCTCAATAACGCACAATAAGGGTGAATTTTTACTCTACCTCACATATTCGCTTATGGTGTTAGTAATACTGATCGATGGATACTTAAATCTACCTTAGTTCTATCAACCTATCTGTCGTTATCATCAACTGCCTTACACTGCTGGGTAAAGGCCTCCTCTAAAGAGGACCTCCGTACCTTGTCCTAGGCTTCGCTAACTATCTGTCTCTATTATACAAGTATATTATAATTTTGGTGGTTCTTGCTGCGTTCAGAATATACATATGTATCACATATACATACATCCCCATACATATACATACATACATACCCATAGCGACCGCGTTTAAACTTCATTTACATTTAAAATTAATCACAAATGAATCGAGAATTGAGCATTTTGTACACGTATTTTCTGTCATTTTCCTCAAATTGTAAACCTACTAGAACTACTTTATTACTTTAAACATAACTCTATATATCGTAGTCAATACACAAGAATATGCATACATATATACCTTTTAAATAAAAAGTGAGTACATAATGATATGTATAAATAAACGCTCGCGCCACTGAAATGCGCAAATATGTTCATTACTCGTACATAACAATATTCGCTACTATGATAAATTCTTATGATTATTATATCTTCAAACCTAGTCGCTTGCGAGTAAGGCAGAGAGCACCAAGTGCTTAACAACTCTATCTCTGTATGCTTCTTCCATATTGATCACTCTCTTTCCACATGCACGTCGGTTTCAGAGACATCTGACGAGTCCATAACTTAATATCAGACCTATTTGGCCTAGATAGAAGTTTTAATCTCCTGCAATACCTTTATCTTGATAGATTGAACAAAAGAGATACAGAATGCGATTGATCAACAGCCGCCTTGCGTTTTGTCATTCTTTCATCAACAATTATCTCAACATTTCCTAATCTTGGTAATCCTCATTTTTATGTCAACACTCTCTGTCACATAAAGCATCCTTCAATCCTTGTTACTAACGCTACTGTAATAGGTTACTCTTACATCGTCACGCCAGGTCCCTCGCGACCTCCAGAAACCTCTATTTCTACATTTATCCCTATGTGTATACCCCCCCATATCCCATATTATACATACATAGGTCAAGATAGGTGAGTCTTGGTCTCCCTCAGTCTCCGCATCTAATCAGCATTCGCAACCGTAAAATGTAATAAAAATATTAAAACACATACGTTCATAATTGCTACTTGTGTGAACACGTAGGCGAGGCCATTTCTGTGTTAAGTCGTCACGTTCACTCAGTCAAACGTTTGCGTAAAGTAGCTGTGAAATCCGCACGCGATAAAAATAAGCTTTTAATTGTCATTCACTATTTACGTGCATTTTATAGCGACACGTAGATGACATACTAAAAGGATTTAAAGATATTCAAATTAATTTTCAAACACATTTTTATGAAGTCATGACTAAGGAGTACCAAGTAACGAGTATTTGATTTGGCTTATCGCCATCGTCTACGAAACACATATGTCATGAATCTACTTAAATTTTGTTATTGCTGTATAGTCACACCAGGCCCTTTACCGGTATACTGCGAGCTCCGACTGCCAAATACCTTAATCCTTACGAACCTTTTACATTCGTCACTCTCTTTATTCAAGCACGCCAGTTTCCTTAACAACATTATTAGAAACAATGTTTTGTCTATTTCCAAAATATGTATATATATGTATGTGTACTTATATATTTACGCACACACTCTAAGTTAAATTACAATATCCGATACAGTTCAATAAAGTTTCACGGTTGTTGATTAGACTAATTTAATTTCGACAATATAAAACTTCATTTCCGCAATTAGAATATGATCAACTGTCTACACACTACTATGTTCAATAGACAAAATTATTTCGGAATCTTTTGTTACGGGGAGGCACTCTTACACCCTCTTTATAGCTTCTCTGTGCAGCCTCTTAAGAGTTCATAAAGTCTTCTTTTAAATGTTAACATTCTAATATAACTTGTTATTCTGCGATGATATTTTGAAGTTATTTCTGTATATGGAGAACGTGAACATAACGTTAGAAAGACTGCCTCGGTGGTCGAGCGAATTGAAAATATTTATGATAATAAGGTACATACTTATAATCTATAGAGGTAAAGGCAGTAAAAATAAACAGATACACAGAAAGCGCCAATGCGGTTGCGGTGTAGTTACCACAGTTACCTAGTTCCCACAGGATAATTGTACCTAATTACCGTGTATGAGATTATAAACACGTGTAGCTACCAAATATTTTTGGATAATACAAGTTACGATTTAAATTAATGCTACGGTTATCGCTTTTTACACATTTATTGCATAACCCTTTAATTAAATATACCAAAATAATATACATGTTATAATCTATAAGTAGCAAGTTTGCGCACCCCCTAAGTAAGAGACCTGGCGAGATGATATAACAATATACTTTTACTTCCTATCACGTTTGAATAAACACCTAAATTATTTTTGTCCAATCTTTGGATATTTCGTCTCTCATTTTGCTTTTTTAGGGTTCTGAATGGAGCATTCTAAATAGCTTATATTCGCTCTCAAAATTTACACCCTCTCCGTGGGGAATGGTAGCGAAATCGAAAAAGCAGCTTTGACGTAAATATGTAGCATACAGAAATACAGTTACGTCGATTTCTCTTATATTAATAGATATTATCACCGATCTGCGTAATAATGGACAGGTCACGTGTCATCGCCAGACACGTGGCTCGACTGCAAATAGGAAAAGCTGAAGCCTAAGTATATCAGATCGTCGAGAACATTGAGAACTTGTCTGTGTACCAGTTTCCTAATTAAATAAACACACCAAAAAACTTATTAAGTACATAAAATAGGCTATTTACATAAATAATGTCGTTCTACGTCATCTGAACACTTGACCTCGACCTCTCGGCTTCATTTTAAAGTGTATACTTTAATAGCGGAATTATTTAGTCCATTCACCAATTAAAAAGTTATGTAAATTATTGTACTGGGCTGACTGTCATTTTCTTATTGTTTTAAGTTAATTAATTTTAACTCAACAACAAGAAAACATAATAATATTTTATCAATAAGACATACGAATAGGGAATATTGCACATATGTTACATATATTTTTGTAGTTTTATTACTGTTGTCAATAAAATATAGATAAAAATACAATGCGCCTTTGATTCCGGACATAAATAATTAGGACTTTTCAAAGCGAGGATGAATAGGCTTCATCTAGAGATGCATGCTATATTTTAGGATGCGTCTCTTTGCATTTTCAGACGGACTCGCGGCCAAAAGCTAGCATATCACTCCATTTTAAAAGTATGTAGTTTGCTGATAAGTTCACAGTCATTATCTAAGTACAATTGTATTCTCGTCTCTAATGCCACCACGTGCTCTCACATCACGCTTCACTCTACAGCGCATTGCCTTTTAATGTGCTAATTACTACATGCACGTGGTCGTTCAATGACAACTGAAATGAATTAATATTCCGTGATGGTAACCATTGTTATGTTCCACAACGAAGAAGCGTGATTTGCTACTCTGCAGATAGAACCCCATGTCCGGGTTATTACTGTTGCGGAATATGACATCATTATCAACCCACTGTTGGACACAAGTCTCCCCTTAGAATGAGATAGGTTAGTTATCGTCTGTCACGGTGGCAAAGTGAAAATTAGCACACATAGACGTATATAGGTAATTTCTATGGCACATTAGCCGATATCAATGATAATATTTTTTTGGTTTTAATTTAACATTTTCGATAGACACCTCCCAAATTCAAAGTATGAGTATTCTCTTTTGTATTTTACATGAGACTACAGCTCAGGCGTATTTTTGCGTCAAGTTTCTGTGGAATGCAGTTATTATCACCTAGAATAAGGAAAGGAAACAAGAGAAAGGAAGAAAAAGGGCTTAAAGAATTTGGGACCGGTCGAAGTCACTAAAGGTTTGCGATCAGCAATGAACTGACTTTATAGATTTTAGTATTATAAAGATTTATAAATTTTACGTAATTATATGTATATTTTAAAAGTATGTTCGAAGAATTGTTTAAATGGTATAAGATTATAAATATACAACTATTCTTTGAAAAGAATATTATTTATATGTACAAACATATGTTTGTACATATAATATAATACATAATGTTTCAGTGTGTGTTACATCACATATACGTGTATTATGCAGAGTTATGCGTCACATCATAGATTTTATCGTATATTATAATACCAATTCTTATGCATACAAAAAATATAGGTAAACTACAGAAAACCAACTTAACATTGCAAACATAATTCTACATATGCAAAGTGAGTAGTTATTAACTTCACATCACATACTCGTATACATACATATGTATGTATTCACTTCGCTGGACACACACAAAGTTTATGTGTGGGTGTACATTTTATATTTGTTAAGATATTACTCTAAATTGATAATGTTTCAATGACATAAAAACAAAACTTGCAGACAGACTGTTCTTATATGTCCTTAGTTTATATTTAAAACGTTGCTAATCTTTTGAACCTACCTTTGTCAAGTCAACTGAAGAAACAGAATAGAACGGGACATATCGATGTAGCTACCCTGGTTGTATACGTCGAGGAATTATATTTCGACATTCCCTTTTTCACATGGCACCACTCAAAGCACTCACAGAGCCGAGAGCTACGTGTTGCAAAATAACTCAAGGTATGCAACAAAGTACATGGTCAGACATAAGTGTTTGGCCACGACCTTTAAATATTTCGTTCTCGAGACGAAAAGATAATTATTTAAACGTGAAAGTCAACTGCAAATACACAAATAGAACTGTTTATTATATAACAATGTTATATAATATGTTAATATAACCGTGACCACGTTTAAACATGTTTAAGATTAATTCATTGCCCGTCCAATTAACACAGCATATGTACCTACGTAACAACTTTGCTTTGTAGAAAATCAATATATGTACAAAGGAACTCTACATTTATATAAAGCAAAGACTTCCGGGATAATAAGATATTATATTAGTTCAATATGAAACATTCCTTTGTTATAAAATGTAAAGACAAACACAAAGTACATATTTGATATTGCGAATTACACTAACGTAAGCCATATCGTGTATTATACATATCATGATTTATACATTCCTACAGGCATCGTTAGACGTACTGTATATTAGGTAAAGCGACTTATCAACGACTGAACTACTGAAGTCGGCTTGGATTCTACTGTTATTTTATACTACTGTCATTCGAAGTTTACAAATGGCTCGCCCAATGACCGCTGGGTCGAGGATTGTGGACTTGATTCACATCCGAGACAAAATGTATGATTGAGTATTTTTTTCGTGTCAACGTAACCTGAGTAAGAATTTCCACAATTCTATATACATATGAATAACTGTCTGATTACCATAAGATAGACTCTGACTAGTTTGCGATGAGATTAACAGGATTTTAAATTAAAATATTGGGTTCCTATTCGATACTTTTTGTCATATCTCGGCTTAAGAGCGGTAGAAAATGGAAGTTGTCATTATATTCACAGTATGTAAACTGTTATATAAATACATAATCAATGAATGAATAATCTACTAAAGGAATATATAAAAAGACTTCTATCTCTGAACCCAATTAAATCTTATTCAATATCATTGTTATCCTCATCAACTCTTTTATAATTTCAATATGAACATAGGTGTTCTCACAAAATGAGACAAGGTCTACCACACTATCCAATTAATTAGCAATACTCGTTATACATATATTTTCGATTTACGTCACAACAGCAGTCACTCAATAATAAATAAAAGAAAAAAAAATCCGCATCAAGAAACACGCATAAAAGAGACAAAAGTATTTAAAATGTAGCTACTCACAACTTCTGTTTGTTTAACGTATCGTTAATTACCCATAAGTCGCACAAAGTGCTCGACAAAGATAAATTGCGTAAAACCTTGTAACAATAACGCGCATTTGAAGAAATGTTACCTCGGCAAGAGATACAGAACATAGGTAACTTGTTTTTTTACTTTGCTGAAGTGGAGCACTGCTTCGGATCGAGCTTAAATGTTATTCACAGTGGCACTTTGTGGCACTACTTAATTTGAATATGTCCGATAATATTTATATCTGTTTGTACTTCAAATGTTATGTACCAAAATGTGTTTATTTTAAAAACTAAGACACAATTAATGTCGCTCCACATTCATTTAAAATGTGACTACAGATCCGTGCAGTCAAAATATAATAAATGTTTCAACGACTTTAAATATAGTTTAAGAGTTTGGGTTCCGTAATTTCTCCGCCCTCGACTACAATACGACATTTAATGATTTCAAAACGTTCATTATGCATTAAGACTTGAAAGTTCGTATACACTATTGCATAATGAACGGTCCCACTGGGCAAAATCCTAATCATTCGCTGCGTACCGTATTTGTATCAAACCATTACATTTTACTAAGCAAGTTGATAAAAATCGAAAATGATCGCAATAAGTCTTCAACATATTTCTCGGTCACTTCAATTTTTGCCTCCCATATTATCAATATTGTGTAGAAAAAGACACTTCACATTTTAATCACGTTTACAATATGAGCCAGTTTGATAATTTTTGGACGTAAACTAAAATGTTTAAAAAAAATTGAAGAATAAAAACAAAAATAATGCAAACAAACCAAGGCGACCGCATGATGCTCGCATTTCGTTTTAATTAATCCTTATTCTTATAAAATATTCAATAGAAATCGAAAGTAACGAATGCAATAGGTGCCTATCACAAAAACACGACGACACGTTAAAACTCTTATATTGAACTAATTAAGTAACAGAACACAATAGGAATTACCATAAAATTACGTCACGTGATTTTTATGAGGTATTAAAAACTTACGTTCGTATGTAATTCCACGGTGCGTATTTTTTGTGTTCACTTGTGATTTTATTTATACATTAAAATCCACGAGATTGTGCCGAGTGGACGCGAGACACTGAGCGACGGCTGGGCGACTGTTTGAGCGACTCGCGCGCATTGCCTCAGACTATTTCCCGCCATAAGACACATCAGACGCTTACCTATGTATGTTAACTTAGTACAAGATTTATCATAACATCAGATCTTATTGACACGCCGTCAATATAAGGACAACACTCGATAATTGAGTAGAATATTATAGAGATTATATAGTTTTATTAGCTCAATTGTAAGTCATAATCCTTGAAAAGAGCAAATACATAAGTACGATTAAGTAAATGGGTACACTTGTACTTGATGAATGTGGAAGAAACACGGCAGGTATGTAAGGATAGGGATATCTGGCACTCCGTGCTCTGTATGTATGTATATGTATGTATTGTGTATGTATGTATTTACTTATATATTTTATGGAATATATTTTTAAATGATATTAACTAAGTCAAGTATTTATTTTATGACATAATCTTCGTACAAAATACTAACAATTTTATAATTTTACCAAGACGATATTTTTATATAAAAAGAGTATCATGACCTTCAAAATTGACATATTATTAAAAAGCAAATAGTGTAGGGACAAGCAGGACAGGACGCGATGGCGCTCATTGAGGGAGGCCTATGTCCAGCAGTGGACTGAAATAGGCCGATGATGATGATGAACTAGTTTATGGATTACGAAACAATTGGTGTTTTTCATACAACGTTTCACAGTTCCGTTAAAAAAAAACACATAGTTTATGAAATGATTATAAAAAGTTAATTTTAAAGTTATATTATTATAAACGGATAACAACTTCATCTTCGTTTGAGCGCTGAGACGACTTCATTTAATATACGGATTGTTTATTTATGTACATACAATTTTGCTGCTTTACATTGAATTACAAGCCATATTTGTGAAAGCGGAGCCATTTTTTGTTACATTGTAACAGTGGTAGTCGAATAGCTAACAGCGTTACATTAATAAAAATATCTCAATTTGCCTCCCGGAACATCTAAAGATTGCAATACCATGTCCAACCACATTGCTTATTGCTATGACCGGCCAGTATGTATGGCGGTTGGTCAAAGAAAAATTTACATAAAAATACATACCTACCTCAATGTTGTTCTAGTTATTAAATAACCCATTATATTTACCCAGTATATATTTTAAATGAATTAGCATTAAACTCACTTATATTCGTTCCTTAATAGTTCTCATAACATAAAAATATTAAGACATAACAATAACATAATGTAATAATAACGTAACATGAATAATGTTATGAGAACAATGTAGTATTAAACATGTATTACGCTACTTTGCCATCATTGATATACATAATTATGAGTAACTAATCATTATATTATTATGTAATTCGAATGTAATATTGATTTATTTTGGCTCTAATTATTTTTATAGAATCACCATTTCGTTGTTTATTAACTACTTCTAAAGTACGTATCTTCACACCAATAATCCCCGAAGAGGTAGGCAAAGAAGTGTAGTACACTGCCACGTTTCGCCAGTTACATTTACGTCCCATGGAATAGGTGGCGAGCTTATTGACATACACCGGGCATAGATCCAGACTCCGATTCACTACTAGAAATTCTAAATTAGAAAAATTCAATAGTATCCGACCCAAGATTTGAACCCAGGACCTCCCGATTGGTATTCGCGCTTGCAGACACTCGACCAACGAGGCAGCCAATATACTTTTTAAATACTACACGTAATATTTATCGAATAATATCGTCTTGGAAAACTCGTTACAAATATTATGCATTAGTGACGAATTAAGAATTTCAATATTTTCCAGCAAGCAACAGATCGGTCGCGGCCGGCGCGGGCGGCGCGCTGCCGTGACACGCTCATTAACTACGACTCCACTCAGAATGTGTTTGTTAGTAACGCTTAATGATCGCCTTATCAGGCTCGTACGCACGCGGCATGTTCATTGTTTCATTTTTACATTCTCTTCAGTATTCAAATTCTTTTTGTTACGGACATATGCGGGTGATAGTACAATGTTTAACTGTATTGTGATGTTAATAGCAAAAGATGTTGTTATATTGTATCGCCAAATCCGTCATGGGTAGCGCTGAGCACGGAGTCTCGATAATTATGTTAATAGGAAAAATGATAACTGATTTTCATCATCGTTTACATTTGTGCTCGGGCTTATTTAACCCTTTTCATTCTGAGCGTTAACTCGTATCCCATGGAACGTTAAAAGGGTTGATGAAAAGGTCCGAACGACGACGAACCATTTGCGATATTAACAGGCATGTACACGCCGCTACGCCAAATGAATTGACAAAAATGGCTACGTTTAAACATTCTTTGTTTCAGTAGATTGACTAGTTAAGTGTGTATGTCTCAAGAATTTTTCTGTCAATTCATTTAAGGAATAGTTCGGCGACTAAATATCGTCTCTGAACAAAATGTGAGCGAATAAATACAGACACGGTTTTAAGACGTGTTCTGGAGTGGAGACCGCGACTTGGCAAACCTAGCGTAGGACGCCCTCCAGCTAGGTGGAGTGACGATATACGCAAAGTGGCTGGCAGTGGTTGGATGCGAAGAGCTG